>CM040238.1:139086126-139194045 GCA_022545495.1 Chrysanthemum lavandulifolium
TCCAAGGATTATGATATGGAATTTCTAAATATAGCAAAACTGTTACTACGCATGACTAAGCATTCAGTTCAGTTAAACATGTAGTATGCAAACAGTCATGAATGTAATAAAAATTATTGAGCATGTATCTCCCCCAAAACATTTATGAAAACAAGTAAAAGCAGGGGCTATGAAAACTCACTTGGTAAACTGACGAGATGACAAGAGTGAGTACACTGAGGTATAATGAGATGCGTTATCCGCGACCTATGACGAATGATATGATATGTCATGAGTTGCAATGTAATGCTATGCATGCACTTCGTATGTTATTTATACCATTTACGAGTTTTGAAAATATTACTCGTCGACGAAAAATACTCTTTTGACGTCTTGACCCTTCAAAAATGACTTTACATGTTTTTACGTCAAAATGTCATCCTACAATGGTTTTATAATGATTTTTGGTGAAATAAACACTTTTCGTCGCAAAACAGTGTCGTCGGAAAAACCATGAAATCAACAAAAATGACTTTGGAAAACTAGCCGTAAAACGGTGTACGTCGATCGTTAGAGAACGAACTCGACGGTTTTGGAAAGTTTGTATCGATATCTAAAAGTTTCAGTTCAGGAGTTTTCGTCCAAAAGGTCTCGATCATAAAGATATCAAGGGTTAAAGTTGGTGATTTTTGCTAATTGTGTGCAGAAAATGAGTTTCGGCCAATGTTTGAACATCCGTAAATAAATCACCATAACTCCGCTTGACAAACGGCTTTTTGTTTTGAAAAATATGGCCGATGAACTTGATTTTACTAGAAGACACTTTGTTCCAAAAAGTTTTGCATCATGGGTAAAAACTGCCGCAAACATGGACGATATAACTAATGAAATACTTGTTACGTCAAAAATAATATAGTTTTTCAGAAAATAATATTTACGGCAACTTTATGAAAACGGCCATATATTTGTCGTTTTAAATCCGTTTTCTACGTAAAATATGTCCTTAGCTTCGTATCGAAGTAAACTAATATATTTTTGAGAAGTCGAAATAATTTGTGAAGCTTAAGGCTCGTTTTTGACCCGAAATATGTAAAAACTGCTTGCTGTTTTTCAGAAAAAAAATACGTTTCGTCGTCAAACTTCAAAAATTCACCACGGCTTCGTTATAACTCCGTTTTTATCCGTTCAAAAGGCCACGGATTCGTTTTAAAGTATATTTTCTAAATCTCAAGACCAAAATGTCGTACCATCAGTGAGTTTTTCCAGAATTTCGTTTTAAGGACAGAACGTAAAATATAGTTTACGAAAATAGTTTTTCTCGGACAAAACCTATTCTAATCCCTTCAAATCAACTCCAAAGCTAATCTAATCCTACCATACACCTTCTTAGGGTGTCATGGGTTCCTAATCACCATCAAGACCAAAGAATAACTTGGGAATAATTATAGGATGACTATATTGTATATATAACTCTAAAATCTTGAAATAAATGGTATAAATCACATAACTTGCATATAAGCTCCAAAAATGATAAGAAACATATGAAAATGATAAGGGAACATAAAAATGATGAGAATATGCTTACTAGTGCAAGTGAAGAGGTGTAGGTAACAAAGGATTGTCCTAAATACTCTTGGTTTTTATTTCAAAACCATAAAAAGAGTAATAACTAGATTGTTTATACACTTGATCTTGAAAATTTTTGATCCCTTTGATCCCTTGAATGTGTAACCGGTTATGGAGGAATAACATAGAGAGAAGAAAACTTTTGATAACTTGAATAATAGAAGTGAATGAATGAGTGAATATTTTGGTGAAGTGTAAAGTTATACTAGTAAGAAAAATCTCACCAACTCAATAAATGCAATCACTTCCCTTGGCCGGTTTTTGTGGACTTTGTTTCTCAAAACATATTTTTTTTTTTTTTTTTTTTTTTTTTTAATTGTATTATGTAATTACTTGTAGCAATTTGTAAGAAAGTGTAAGTACTATGTAGGAAAATGTAACTTGTAAAGGTAAATGGTAGATTTTTGGTACAAGTAAGTTTTTAATAGGTCAAAATAGAATGTAATGATATCATAAAAATTATAAACCTACATTCCTTGTAAAGATTGAGTGATAAAATAATTATCGTATAATTTTTAAGAAAAACGACGTAATAATTAAACGTTAACGATTTAAGTACCAAATAAATTTGAAACACTAGGAAAACTAAAAATATAGTTTTTATGAACTAAATATAAGTTTAAAAATACTTCGGGATCATTTTTGAAAGTAACGGGTTAAATAATCAAAATAAAAACTCACGCGATAAAAATTATTAAATAAAAATTACGCGTTGAAGGGTGAAATGAAATGTCGTGAATGAATTAATGAGATGCACATGATGTCCATGAAATGTAGACTAATCGTAGTCCATATGAAATGTACGTGATGTCATGATCATGAATTCGCCGCTAAACCTCCAAGGTTACGCGAATTTGAAACAAGTAAACCAAGTTTACTAAAAATGTTGAAATAGTGAGACACAACAATACTTCTCTTTTATTACCTTAAAAAAATGTTATGGATCCCAACTATGATCATTACGATGTTTACTTTCAAAATGTTATGGATCCCACATATTATACTCAATGGTCTACGTTTGTCAAAAAGTTTTCCATTGCAATGGATGAAAAAAATAATGAAGTTTAAAAGAGTTCAAGAAAGTGCAAGAAAAGATATTGAACAAGCTTTCGGAGTCCTGCAAGGTCGTTGGAGAATTTTATAACAACCCGCACGTGCTTGACAAGTCAACATGCTACGATGAATCATGTATTGTTGCATCATATTACATGACATGGTAATGAAAGATCAAGAATTCATAGTTAGTGAATTTAACGAATTATACAGCTCTCCACAACCGAATGTGCGAGGTACTTGGGTCGAAAGATGTGACATACATCGAAGGAAAAACAAAGAACTACGGGATAAGAATATGCACAACGATCTTCAAGAAGATATTAAAAAGATCTATAGAACCTTAATCACTAAATTGTATTTTTTTCCAATGTATCGGTATTTTTAATTTTATGTAATGTGCTATTTTATTTTTAAAACAAATGTGGGGTCTAGGGTGTCCTATAACTTTAATGATGGAGAGATGTTGTTTTTGGGTTAAGTTATAAGTTCTGAGTTATAGAAAAAAATGTTGATTCAATAGCATTTTTTCTTATAACTTGAGCCGTATAACTTCGGGGCACCCAATACTATGAGTACAGATGAAGACTCATTCAATGGCAAAAGTTAGTGAGAGCATGGAGGAGGGTTCCTCAACTTCCTCCCCCCCTCCCCCCTCTAAAAGTTAATAAAATAATATAAAAAATAAAAATAAAAATTATAGGCAATTAAGACTACTTATTTGGTATTTTTAGGGATAAAATAAATTAGGAATAATATAAGTCTCACATAAGTTATCTTGTGATGCCTTCGGCCCAAAATTCTCCAGATAGCTACCTTTACTTATATATTAGTCAAGGGAAAGCTTATGAACAAATAAAGGAAGAGAAAGGGCTCTCAAATGCCTTATTTGTACGATATGATGCAAGCAAGGAATCCCTCTAATCCTCTAAAGGCTTAGAAGGGAGCTGAACCGTTTATATCTATGAAATTCTTTGGTAGAGGTGGCCTCACTGCCGCCTCCCCTGCCATCCGAGTCATCCTGTACTCCAAAAAAGCAGAGGTGAGGTCCGGAGAGTAAGAAACACAAAGTCCTACTTGAAATATTAACTCATTGATTTATTTTATTTTTATGAAAAGGCAAAGATATAATTGATATCTTATATTCTCTATCTTATTCGTACTTTATATCTATATTAGACGAGTATTCATGCAGAGCGACAAGATTTTATAGCGGAAAATATTTATAGTTGTGATACGGTGGTCACATGTACGTAATGTTTATGCATACATCTTAAAATAATCAATATTTAATTGAGAATGTTGATGATATCAAATAACAACAGTTTATTGTAGGGTGGCAATCGAGTCGTGTCCGTGTTAACCTATTGGGTTCGCGTGTTGGCGGGTTAGTATAACATTTACGTAAACACGACCAATTTATTAATCGTGTCAAGAAACTCAACCCCAACCTGCACCCGCATAACACGTGTAACCCATTTGTGACTCGTTTAACCCATTTAAGTAAATAGGTCAATAATCGAATAAAGTTGGTGGTTTGTCGATTTAACTAGTGTAAATGCAAAAATGATATAAGGATCTAAAATATGATAAGAATAACATACAAATAACTATGCAACAATTTTACGAATTATAAGCGTCAATTTTCATGATATCTAAGGTATAAAATTATAATCCACTCATACTAAGTAAATAACAAATACATTTAATCCACATCCAACATAAAAACCAAAGTTATATATTTTTATTCTTAAGATCATATATACTTAAACGAGAGCAAAGTTGGATCAAGTGGTTAACACCCTTGCCTCTGGAGACAGAGGTCAAGGGTTCGATCCTCACCCCTTGCAAGGCCGGAGGTCCTTTTTACCTTTGGTAGAACCGAAGCATCCTCTCTACCTTAGGTAGGGGTAGGGCTGTCTACGTCTCAACCTCCCCCATACACCGTGAAAGACGGTATTGGGACTTATAACCTGTAGAAGACAGTATTGGGAGTTACTTTTTTTTATATACTTAAACGGGTTCACGGGTTGACCTGTTTAATAATTACTCAACCCAAACACGATCCGTTTATTAAACGAGTTTGACGGGTTGACCCGTTTTTGACCCAAACCTGTTTATCCTCAACCCAAACCTGTTTAAATTCGTATCGGGTTCGTGTCGTTTATCGTGTCGTGTCAAAAATTGTCATACCTAGTTTATTGGCGTTATTTATCCTATATATATATTGCTTGTTTTGTATTATTTTAAATCTCAGTTGAAAATAAGTATTTTGTGAAAGTTAGCTATTTTGGACGTAAAATTGAGCAAAACGGATCATATCGGTTAAGTCTGCTAAACTGAAGAAAGATACGCCGTATCATTCTAGATAGATACGCCGTACATCAATACTTAGACATATGTGAAGACAATTTCATGACTTCAAAGAATACGCCGCATGAAATTTTCCATGCGCCGTATATGAAACCTTAGTCAACAGAAAGATCTAACTTATCTGCTCAAGATATGCCGCATAACTACTTCTACATGCGTTGTATCACCCTGAAGACTTCACCAAGAAATACCAAGATTAGAAGACACATGCGCCGTATCATAAGTGAAGATCCGACATATCATATGGTAGTGTACGAATATTCTAGAATAAAATAGTCTTGGACCCCATGCGAAGTTACCTAGATACGGCGTATGGAGTAAACTGATACATCGTATTGATGCCGTTTCTAGAAAGTATAAATACCAGAACAACAGCCTCATTCGATACATGCATATATACAAGAACGAATTCCACATAAAAGAGGCGACGACCAAACCACACTAGGCACGACCAGAAGAAGGATTCAGAGGCATAAGTAGGTCCTGTCAGTGCTTTTTAATTCATAAGTAGATTTCACTTTATTTGTATTAGTACTCTTTAATCCATCAAGATTGCGTGCCTTGTCTCCAACTTTTGACTCGCATTTAATAAAATCTTTTCCATCGATTATAAGTTTATTTGATGTTTATTTGGATCTTCATGTGTATACTTTGATTACCGCTTAATAATCGTGGGCTTGTTTACGCCAAACGATCCCACAATTACTTCATTAACATCTTAGGATAGTTGATGTAATCCCTAACAGGATAAATAATTTAACTAAGTAATCATTAAGTTTGCACTTAATGCATTCAAAGATAATGTGATGCACTTTTCGGTAATAATACTTAAAATGAATCTAGGGTATTTAGCTAAGCTAAACGTAGGAAAGAATACGCCACCAACAACCAACGAGAAAGACCGAATTAGTACTCATCTTATATAGCTAAGAAATAAAGTGAATATAATCTACTTTACTATCGGACGGGCCTCTTATTTGTCATCTGTTTTCTATCTATGTACATGTGTCTATCGCCTAGTTACTTTTAGTTTTACTTAATCTGAACATCGTGCCAGTATCTCAGGTTGAAAACCCTCCTTGCGTTAGATTATGTTTATTAGACTAACTTTAGGATTAAAATACTGATAGATATTTAAGTGTTAACGTTCCACTCTTAGTGATCGACACTCTACTTATCAACTAAGCTACACTGACCGGGTATACTACTCGTCAGTGTTTCTTATAGGTTAAGTCGGATAAATATAAATGTAAAACTTGATAACAATAAATACATATACACAACGAAACACATCAAGTTTTTGGCGCCGCTGCCGGAGAGTGAATTGTTTAATACTTGCATATTTGTTATTATTTAGATTTTAAACCTTAGTTTAATTCTTTTTATTTTTATTTTTATTTTACTAACTTTGTTTTATATTTGTATTGCTTGTATTTTTGCTTTTCTGCATTTTATTTTTTTATTTTTTTGGTTTTATGCATATTTGTTGTTTGCTATAATTTGCTGATCTGAACGATACGGCGTATCTAATCTCATAGATACGGCGTAGTGCGTTTTTATTATTCGTACAACATATCTTATTTAATATTCGGGTATGACGCATCTAATATCATAGATACGGCGTATTCTATTTTTAATAAGAATTAATTAAAACCTTAAAAAGTTATACGGCGCATAAGCTTCTGCTTGTACGACGTATTTTTTTTTCAAAAACAGATCCGAATTTTTAAATAATAAATTACGACGTATCGATTAACCTCGATACGACGTATATATTTCCTAAATCTAAAGGCTTAATTTTTTTAACGTAACAGTAGTACGGCGCATAAGCTTTCGCTTATATGGCGTATTTATATTCTGTAAATAAGCAAGTTTATTTCAGAAAATTTAAATATACGGCGCACTGGTTCTTGTCAGTACGGCATATAATTTTATCTAAATAAAAGGCTGGTTTTATTTTTATCTTGAGTATACGGCGTATCCAGAAAAGTGAGAAAACTGGATACGGCGTATCATCTGCAGATATCAGCAGCTTTTATTTTTTATACTCCGTATTCGTTCTTAGTATATTGTGCTACCTTAGGTTAGAGCTTGTCCTACTGATGAATTGGTTTATGCTAACAGGAATAATTATGGACCATACCATGAAGGGGCACATTACTAAGAATCAACAAGACTGCGGATCTGGTGTTGATAAGTTTCGAATTACCGAAGAAGACAAATTTGCATTGAAAGGGCAAATTCTCCATGAATTACGTTGTAACACTTTCGGAGGATCTAAGAATGAACACCCAGTGATACATCTTGAAAAGATCTATGAAATCATTGACTTATACACTCTTACAGATGCTGATTCGAAACAACTCATGCTTCACACCCTCCCAATTACTCTGTTCGTAGCCACAAAGGAATGGTTCGATAACGAACCTCCTAGTTCTATCTCTCTTTGGAAGTATCTCAAGAAGAAATTTCTAATACAATTTGGGCATGAAGAACCCTATGCTAAAGATCCTGAATTCATCGGTTGGCTAAGTTTTAAATTTCGCAACAACAAAAAGATGAGAGCTTCTCTCAAAAATTAACTATGGTGTTATTGGATGAGAGGGGACGATGAGGAGGAATTGACTGACGAAGTTGCTGAACTATTTAGGATTGAAACAAACCTATTTGACTATGAAACGCCTTTATGCAAGAAGTTCAGGGAATTCAACTATCTATTGAAAATTGATGATGATGTGCTTACTGGAGATCTGCCAGGGTTTAAAACTTAAGTTTAAAAATACCTGGTACTACAAGATTGATTGCAATACACCATGGGAGGATGTAATTGAACATACATGTGAGCCCCTTCGCTTCAAAGATGGACACGATACATGGCCGACATGTAATTGGGAAAAGGAGAAATCATGTAGTGGAGGTGATTTTCCAGTAATAATTCGCATTGGAAATAACATCTATTTTCAAAATCATGAATGGTATAAAGATAGTGAAAGAAAAAGAAAGGCTTTGTTCAAAAGGCTAAGATGGAATCTTATAAAGATAATGAGGTCACTTTGGAAGATCATGCTCAAGTAAATATGTAGCCATTAGGCATCAGACTCCATTGTCCTTATTTTCAAATTATTTTCCCTCAAGTTAATTTGGCTACTAAAACGTAGTAGTTGCAATAGTAATTGTTTGAATGGATTGGATAAATTTGTAAGAAACTAAAAATTCTTGATATGGTACACCGTACACCATACAGCTTTTGAATAGTTACCTAGTTTAATAGAAATCTATGTTTAAGAACGCGTCATAGTGTCATTACTTGCAACAAGTTAATATTGTGGAACCAAATTGTTCTTTATAGAAACAGTGGGAAAGGGAAATCTTCATGGGGGCCGAGCGGTTTAGTTTACTCCAAAAAACAATAAAATGGACCAGGTGCCTTGTTGTAAGAAATCTCCAGTGAACAAAACTTTGTATTCTGGGTGAGTTCCGTATTCTCTAGTACTATTCCCATGCAAACCCGACTAAATTAAAACATAGTATGATTGATGCATTTACCTGTAAGTGCGTCTACAGATTGTAGCTCCTACTTGCTTAGGTTCAACGCTAACAAGTTTAAAAGTTATGATTATGTGCCAAAGACTGTAGATACAATTGAGAATTTCGATTGTATCAATTTTAATGATCTGTGTTACTTGAGTTAAGAGCAAGTGAATAATTTATCAACTATGGAAATGAACAAACATCAGTTTTTGCGAATATGCAGAAATGAGACATACATTTTTATGCAAACAAAAAACAAAAACCATTGCATATCAAGTAGCAATTGGTTCTTAAAAATCGCTAGTTTTTGCAAACTGTAGTGTTTAGGTTTTCATTTTTTGTAAGAAAATTGCTTTGTTTGCAACAATAAGTAAAAGGTATCAAAAAGTTACCATTTGAATAAGAAAATATAAGCTCTTGAACATCCAGAAGTATGTGTCGCTGTAGCAGTAATATGAAGCTAATCCAATGTTCACCATAATCTAGTAGAGCTACGAGGTAACTTTCCTCTAAAACACAATGTAACATTAGTGACAAAATTGATCATAATACAAATAACCTGCAAAATTAAAAACATAAATGTATAAAATTGAGTGGAGAAATTAAAAGTGAAATAAATACTTGAACTGTTGAAGGAAACCAAGAGGAGACATGTATTCTTGAAGTATCATTTCTATCATCAATGGATACAAAGATTACAAAATTTCGAGCCTTCTATTATATAGTTTCATATGGCTAAGAGTTAAACAGTATACAACCTTTCACCAATGACCAACCGAAATATCCCAAAGTCCCTCAGCAACCAATATGTTCATAGATATTGCATAGCACCACCAATCCCCGATTATATTTAAGGTCACGGATTCTGGGTTTCTTGGTCGCCGGATTCTGGGTTTAAGGTCGCCGGAATCTGGGTTTAAACGTGAGGAAGATGAAGATGAAGGGTGATAAACCAAAACAATGAAATGACGATTTTACCCTCATGTGCAAGGCACATGGGGACATTAACAGACTTTGACTAACAGAGAATTGGTCAAATGGACTGATTTGGCATTTAAAGGCCAAGGTTTGGACTCCCCACGATGAAAAGGCCGAGTTTTGTCCCATCGCGATGCACCCTGCCAAGTTTAGGGACCAACGGTGTATTTTAGTCTTTAAAAAATGAATATGTAAATTACTTGACATACCATACAAGGAACCACCAACGTTCACATCTGAAAATTTTGAAGTTATCAAGTATTCATTTGGACCATTAGAAGAATATGCTACAATTAAGATGAACACTTGTGACATATTGCTTAGGATGAAGATAGGGTATCAAGCGCTTACCACGACATTTTTCTCATGAAAGACGATGGATGGCTCGTGACAAGGACAAAATAGAAGCTGAACGTGAGTCTAACTTCTGGAATAAATAGACGTGCTTACCAGGAGACAACCCGAACTTTTTTTACTGTTTATGTTTCGAGTCATCGGACTGCTTGCGTCAATCTGGCGCATCTCTTATAAAGGATGCGGCGTATCGATTGTACTGGTTATATCTATCTTTTATTTTTCAACATATTTATTTTACTTTTGCACTCTAAACTTTTGACAGATGGTTTTTGATACGGCGCATCCTGGTTTGGGACGCGGCGTATCACATCTGACTCGTTACTTATTTTAATTTTTATCCCAGGCTCAATACGGTGTATCTTAATTAATAAGGTGCGGCGTAGCGACTGTCCTGATGATTTACAGTTTCAGTTTTTTTCCACTAACCATGCGATTAACGTCAAAGCACTAGCTGTGATTCTTATGCATTTATACAGGTTAAGTGGTATTTATACGAAGGAAACTGAGGTGTACAAACTACCCTATATTTTCTGTGTGCACTATTCATGGAGGCTTGAACGCCCTTCAAACACAAAAAATAAAAAGTTGCTCACAAACGCATCATGAAGGATCATACCGAGCAAATCTCAAGGGAGTTTCCCGTTCTAATTATTCCTATTTCCTGTTTTAACTTTATTTTACACAACGAGGACGTTTTTATTTAAGTGGGTGGATGGAGAATTAGAACACGTTACTTATCCTTATTTTTCAAAAATATGCTTAATATAATCTTAATATATGCTAAATTTTAAACTTTTCTAGCATGTTTTTTGTGAAATCAAAGTTGCATGACCGCACACATAACCTCTATTCAAAGTGTGAAAATTAAGCCTTATCGGTTTCCTATATTTTACCCAAATTCCACAAACATATGAGTGTGCCGGTGACTTGTAATAGACTTTAGAACTTGTCTTAGATACTATTCGAGACCACCATAATGAGTATTATTAATTTAATTGGAGTGACTTATCTAAATTGGTAAATTTCTAGGATTCCACCCAAATGACCTTTATATGTTATGTTTTATTAAATAACTACAATTTGGTTAGTTAACCCCATGTTAAAACCTTTTGTCACTCTCACTTTTAGAGTAAGATACCCTTAAAAAACCATCGAGCCATTCCTTTCATTTCTTACACCCAATTATATGTTTCGTTACACCTATAAACCTTAGCCTACAATGTAGATTAAGTCCGTGGTTGGTTAATTTTTGTAAAGTGTGTATTTCCTGTGTTTTTGTGTACGTTTCTTATCATGGTTATGTCGGGAATTGTACATCGCAATGGGTGTGTGTCTTGTCTAAGTATTGGTCGAGAATTGCACATCGCAATGGAAATGTGATAGTAGTAATTTTTTATTTTCGTTTGTTTGCTACTATCATTATTATTTTCATATCTGATGTATTGAAAAGTATGGAAAAATTATTCAGATTTATTATGATGGTGATATGGTGAAACTTTACACCATTAGTTTTATTTGATGTTAAAAAAAATGTAAGGAAATGAGATAATCGGTCTGTAAAAGCTTAACCAAAGTTATATTGTGCGATAATCGATTATTCGTTGGTACGTATTATAACCCAACGATGTAATAGTGGAGATATCGCCGCTATTTGTTGTACTATATTTATGGATTGCAAGGGATTTGGTTGTTATGGGAACACCAACTAAGGTTTGTTCTTTGATTGAGTCATCATTGAATCTAATTCGTATCTACTTAAAGCTTGAGTCTTCATGATAAAGCGTGAGTTAGTTGATGATTTGTGTCTTTTTCAAGGGAAGGCCAGGAAGTGATTAACCACATTGTTTCATTTGTATGGACTTAATCTATTTGTTTTGTGATTTTACTTTAACAACATTTTACCTTATCCCTACCCTTTTATAGCTTAGTAAGAATGTCAAGTGCATGAATAAGGTAGTGATCATACGAATTTTTGAGAAATTAAATGATGCGCCAGCAATCTGGTGTGTGTTTGGTGACCCTCCGTTATGAAAATAACACGCCAGCGATCCAAGATACACACTAGTGACCATCCGTTGTTTGAGGAATCAAGGATTCGCGTCAGCGATCTATTGAGTTTGTGTAGGAGATGTTTGAACAAAAGCTATGCATAACCGTATCACATTAAACCCATTTTACCGCTTTAGACTTGTTACTCCTTATCTTTAGTAGGGGAGATGTTTATCCTTGCCAAGTTTAGGATAGAATATTTGTCACGACTGAGTAATTGATCGAATTAGTTAAATGTTACCACAATAGATTAGTTGAGTGATTTAAGTGATTTCATTTTCCTATTTCGTGAGGTGATTGGTTGTGTAATTTAGACTAATGAATGCTTAATTATAAAAAGATCCTAATCATTTAGGATACACTTTCATAAGATAATCTAAAGGTTTACTTGAGGACAAGTAAAGTTCAAATAGAGGGATATTTGATGATACCAAATAACAACAATTTATTGACATCATTTATCTTATATATATCGTTTGTTTTGTATTATTTTATATGAGAATTGATACTTAATCGCTTACTTTTGTAAATCTCAGTTGAAAATAAGCATTTGGTTAAAGTTAGCTATTTTGGACGTAAAATGGAGCAAAACGGATCATATCGGTAAAGTCTGCTAAGCTGAAGGAAGATACGCCGTATCATTCTAGATAGATACGCCGTATATCAACATTTAGACGTATGTGAAGACCATTACCTGACTTTGAAGAATACGTCGCATGGAATTCTTCCATGCATCGTATATGAAACCTTGGTCAACACAGAGATCTGACTTATCTGCCCAAGATACGCCGTATAACTACTTCTACATGCGTCGTATTACCCTGAAGACTTCACTAAGAAATACCAAGGTTAGAAGACACATGTGCCGTATCATAAGTGAAGATCTGTCGTATCATATGGCGGTATACGAATATTCCAGAATAAAATAGTCTTGGACCCCATGCGAAGTTACCCAGATACGGCATGTCAAGTAAACTGATATGCCGTATCGATGCCATTTCCAGAAAGTATAAATACCGGAACAACAACCTCATTCGATACACACATATATACAAGAACGAATTCCACAGAGAAGAGGCGACGACCAGACCACACTAGGCATGACCAGAAGAAGGATTCAGAGGCATAAGTATGTCATGTCAGTGCTTTTTAATTCATAAGTAGATTTCACTTTATTTGTATTGGTACTCTTTAATCCATCAGGATTGCGTGCCTTGTCTCCAATGTTTTACTCGCATTTAATAAAAGATTTTCCATTGATTATAAGTTTATTTGGATGTTCATGTGTATGCTTTGATTACTTCTTGAGTGTTTGCGCTGCCATACGCCTCCCACAATTACTTCATTAACATCTTAGGATAGTTGATGTAAGCCCCAACGGGATAAATAATTTAACTAAGTAATCATTAAGTTTACATTTAATACCCGGTATTAGCTGTGATAGAGATTTTCGGTAATAATACTTAAAACTGAATCTAGGGTATTTAGCTAAGCTAAACATAGGAAAGAATACGCTCACACGAACAACCAATGAGAAATACCATAATTAGTACTCATCTTATATAGCTAAGAAATTAAGTGAATATAATCTACTTTACTATCGGACATGCCTCTTATTTGTCATCTATTTTTTATCTGTGTACGTGTGTGTCTATCGCCTTGTTACTTTTATTTTTACTTAATCTGAACATCGTGCTAGTCTCGGTGAAAACCCCTTGCATTAGATTAGGTTTAATTAGACTAACTTTAGGATTAAAATACTGATAGATTTTTAAGTGTTAATGTTCCACACTTAGTGATCGACACTCTACTTACCAACTAAGCTACACTGATCGGATATACTGCTCGTTAGTGTTTGTTATAGGTTAAGTCGGCTAATTATAAATGTAAAACTTGATAATAATAAATACATATACACAATGAAACACATCAAATGTTATAGCGTACGATAATTCAATAAGGATTAAGATTTTGATTGAGAATGGGATGACTCTATAATGTAAAAGAAAAAAAAATTATACGATAGTTAAAACACAAAAACGAAAAAAAATACTACAATTTACCTTTACCTCTGTTGATACAAAAGTTAGGCGTTCCTTGTTTGGACTCCGGTTCTCGTATCAATTAGATCGTGATGCTTGAGACCTGCGCACTAAGTAAACAGAAAACACCGTTAGGCTTATCGTGGGATTGTCTCCCACGATTATCCTCCGGCGTGAGAGTAAGTAATCGGTTTTAGGGTTTTCTGGAGAGTTAGGGTTTGAGATCGTACCTTTAATGAGGCTTGAGATGCCCTTTATATACACACGAAATCCTTATTGATTTTGTGTTCCCCAACCTTTGGCGTATCCCGCCTAATTCGGTCATTGAATACATATCTCCAAAAATAAGAGATATCCGATATCCAAAGCCATAAATAACTTCGGGTTTGGGCCTTCGTGAGCCCAAACCGTTACCGGATTAGCCCATTAAATCTTGGGCTCGTTAGTAGCGATGCATTGGTTGGGTTCATGACCGAATGCGGACTATCGTCATCATGTCCCCCGTCTAGTATCGCGGTGAAACCGCGGATGCTAGACTAATAATCTCATATATTCCTCAAGGCGTAGCGGAGAAGCTTCAAGGGTTTCCGTCGTAAAGAAGATACGGTGAATCGGTCAAAATCGTCAAATACATCCCTCGTAAAGCGTGGGAAGGTGAATGGAAAGTGTGCCACGTAAGCAACTCCTATCCACGCGTTTGGAGAAAGTGGGATCACGTGTCGATCATCGCGTGGATGTAAAACCCTATATAAACTTCCGCCTCACTTTTACCGTGATTATCACGGTAAAATCATTTCCGCCATTGTTAAAAAACTCGAACTATCAACCAAGAAACCCAGAAACTTTTAAAGGTAACCATGCGTGTGCATCTGAAACCTTATTATGGTTCGTGGATTAACTGACTTTGCATCCGATATGACCGAGGATGAACTTCGTGAGTTCACCTCAGAATATTATATCCCGCTTGCTTTATTAATGTGAGCCTTTCTTTTCGTGAGTTCACCTCGGATCAACTGGATGTCGTGGGTACCTGTTGAGGGCGCTCATCCTTCGTACTCCTTTGCTTTATTAATGTGAGCCTTTCTTTTCACCTTTGTACTTTATATAACTTGTGTTTGTTTGTTTCTTGCTGCGCAAAGATGGATTTGTTCGACGTTGTGCAATTGGCGAACCTCGCCCGATTCTTGTGGGGTGCGCCCTTTGAGAGAGGGAAGTCCCTATTCGGAAGCTCTGCGGGGTGCACCATGGAGATGCATTTGGAGGAACCGGGGTTGATTCTTCATTCATACTGGAAGCAACTCCTCTGTGGCGCGTGCTTGACCCTGTGGTACATTCGCTGTGGCGAGCTTGCATGCATAAATGTCTTTGGAGCGTGGAAGTCTTCGGGGAAGAGCGGAGGAAGGCAGACCAAGGGGTCAGCGGAAGAGGCGCTGGTGATGATGGCGCAAGCTCATCTAGGAGGAAGCGCCCTGTCATTCATGACGTGGAGTCATCATCAGATGAATCATCGCCCCTCCATGTAACTGAGACTACTCCTCCCAAGTAAGTGTTGTCGCCGAAACACTTAGTACATCCTTATTTGTTGTATAAAATAATCATAAAATGTCTTTGTTTGCGTGCAGTGTTGATACCGCTGGGAGTACTGCTGGGCACTCTGTGGAGTCGCCACCCAAGGCGAGTCCTATTCGCACTGACCCTCCTGCGCCAGAGGACCAAGGCGCCGATCCATTGGCATCTGGGGATGTGCCAATGGACCAACTTGTTGAGGAGCTTGGTTTGGCTGCTGCGCACCAGGCTACATTGGTCGCGCAGCTAAAGTCAAGATATGCTGGAGAGAGTAGCCAGAGCGCGCAGAAGGACAGACAGATTGAGTTGCTGGAGGCACGTTTGGCTAGTGCTCAGGTTGAAGCAGAGTCGGCGCGCTCTTATTCCCAAAAACTTGCTGGGGAAAAGATGGCGTTGCTGACCCAAGTGAGCCAGGAGCGTGCCGCGTTGGAAGAGTACAAGGCTTCTTGCGTCTGGGCTGTTAATCATTTGGAGAAGGGGAAGGATGAGCACTTCTCTCGGTTGGGAAAGTTTCGTGAAGCTGTGGATGGAATGCTGAAGGAGCAGGAGATGAAACTTCGCAAGCTCAGCATTGAGTACGATGACGAGTGATCTGCCAGAAACCGTCAAGTCTAAGCGGACTTAAAACAAAGCTTAAACACAAATGCAATGAAGATCGGAGAATCTGGGATTCCGGTCGTTAAGTCCACGGAGACTCAATGGTGTGCAAACACCGATTCGAGACGATAGAATGATCACTAATGATAGCGATCGACAAGGAATAGAATTTGGATAATACACTACTTGAAAAGGAAATAAATAAAAGCGACTTAAATGCAAATTAAGAAAATTAAAAAGTTAAAATCTATTAAATAAACGCTATCACTATTTTTACAATGATGTTTTGTGATTTTATAAAATAAAATAACTTAAATAAACTATATTAACTAAAACGTAAACTCAAATTACTTAAAAGCGTGACTTAAAATGAAAACGTCGTTATGTACAAAAATTATTTGGGCGCAAGATAAAACGTAAAATTTATGAAATAAAGGTCCTACTGAATGTGAAAACAATTTTATTACGTACTATATGATAAAAGAAAATTTTAGGAAAAAGCCGGGTATTTTTCGACTTTTAAATTATTTATTATGATTTAAAAACTATTTTAATCTAATTTAATTATAAAAATACTAAATGATTTTAGAAAAATAAAATTTTCTCGAGAAAATACTTTAAGTAAAAGCGGTTTGAGAAAAATAAAAAAGGTACACTACTATATGAAATAAGCAACTAATAAGCTAATAAGCTAGTAAGCTTTAAAAGCTGAAAGCTGCTAGTTAAATATAAAGTATTGCAAAGTTAAACATGAAAAGACCCTAAGGCGGTTGGTTAATGAGTGTGGTGTTGTGTGTTTGAGCAAGAGGTCGGGGGTGAATCCCACCCCGCACCTTTTGCAAACTATTTTTTTTTCAAATTTTCTTTGCAACTTTTATAACACCAAAATAAGACTTTTGTGAAAAACTTTTATAAAAACTTGGAATAAGCGGTTTCACAGCGCTTATGTCCAACAGTTGATGACAAACAAAACAAACACCCTTTACGATTTAGGCTAAATTAAAGAGACAATATAAGCATTAAATAAGCATGAAATAAGCTAAAAATTGGTACACCTAATCTATGCCACCTAATAAGCACTAAGGGGTCCTAAATAAACTAAGGCAAAAGGGAAATAAGCTCTAAATTGGGGCTGCAATTAGGCTGCTGAAACAGTCCCTAACAGTGGTGTGGGGCTTGTTTTGAGCTTAATTTTAAGCTACCTACTGAGCACCTAATCCTACAAGGAGACCTAATATGCAAACTAGGGGTGGGGGTTTACCTAAAAATCTATTTGGGAGCTAAGAATAAGCCTAGAATGGCTTAATAATAAGCTAAGAAAAGGGTACTGTTGGCTGCTGTAAAAACAGGTTCTGAAATGGGTTTTGGACAGAGTTTAATGCAAATTTAAGCTAACCTACAACTATCCTAAGTAGAAATAAGCTAATGCTATGTTGAGAGGGGTATGTAGAGATGTGAGACAAGCACTTTGGACCAAGTTTTGACCACAAATAAGCTTGGAAAAAGTTGTTGAAACAGCAGGTGTGGCTGCTGTTTAAACAGCAGGACAGAAAGACAGATATGGATTTTTTTTTTGTTTTCAAAACTCAACCAAACTTGCAAACTTTGTAAACTTAAGCTAAACTTTACTTTAAAACTTGTTTAAACCTTTAACCACTTTGACTTTGAGAGTCAAAGTGGGTAAAAAACAGTTTTTTGACCCAAAATAAGCTTAAACCAAACACCCCTTAATTGAACCAAGTGAAATTTAACTATGAAAACTAGATTACCAATGACTCAAATGATTTAAAAACTAACAAGCTAACACTTAACTACAACCATTAACTCATTAAAATCAGAAATCAACCCAATACTTAATTTACCAATCAACTTTGACCCTGTTTGACTTTCATTGACCAAGATACAAAATTTCTTGGAATTGAATTCCCAGCTTATCAAAAGCTTCAATGAGCTTAAGTGAGCTTGTATGAGCTTAAAAATGAACTTCTAAAGAGTTGAGCATAGGATTTTGAAAACTAAATTTTTAACAGTAGACAAGAAATATAAAAAGTGAACACAACTTGGAATTGAAGCTTAAACTTAGATTAAACTGATAATATTACTTGAGTTTGATACAAAATAACAAAAGATTACAGGATTTCTACTTAACTACAACTTTTAAGATTAAAACGACATTAATGAAAACTAACTAAAACTACTACTCTCTTTCCTACTCTCTATCTCTTCTTTTATAGCTCCAAACTTTCTCCACATGTCTCTCGAATAGATCCCACCATCATTTAGTCCATTGGATGCTTTGAGCCAATTTTGGCCGTTTGATCATTTTGGCGCCAAAGTCTTTTTAAGCTGTTGGGGTTGAGTGGAATGGGTAAAGGGTGCAATTAATGGTTTTGTTTTGTGTAGAGGAGGGGAACAAGGATGTGAGTATGTGATGGTGGAGGAGTGAATTCGAGGAAGCGATCGTGGAGCAGTTGGGAGAAGACTAAAGGCGCCAAGTGGTGTCTGTTTGACCATTTTGTTTGACCGGACATAAGTAATAAGGGGGTCAAAATTAGGTTGTGACATGGGTCCAAAATAGCTCAAGGTCCAAAAGGTTTAAAGTTTATTAATTATACAAGGACTTAAAGTGTAATTTCGAATTTCAAGGGACTAATCCGCCAATTAAGCAAAGTTTCTCCAATGGTTGAAATTGACAAGCTTCAAAAGTATAAGGACCAATTTTGCCATTTTCCAATTTTAGGGGCCATTTACGCCAATTTTCCAACTTGGAGGACCATTTTGTAATTTTCTCAAACTTTTGACATTTTCACCAAAGGACTAAATTTGACAAGTTATGATTTAAAAGGACCTTTGGTGACTTTACTTTTGAAATTATGTGCTCGTGGAATTGTATTTTTGACAATTTTTGAAACTTGGGGACTAAAACCGCAATTTTTGCAAATTTGATACGTTTTCATCGATTTTGATATTTTGCATTTAAAACACATAAAACACGATTTGTGATATTTTGATCATTTTGATGCGTTTCGAGTGTTTCGAGATGATTTTGCGATCTAGATAGTACAAAAATGATGAGTATTTAGAGACTCATCAACGAGTCAGTATCCTCAGCTGGTTTCCACTATCGCTAGCGCGTGGCAAGGTAGAGGCTATAGAAGAGCTTCATGAGGGTGGCCTTTTGAAAGTGCCTGCTGCGCAGGTGCCCGGGTATAATGAGCGAGCGTATGATGATCTGGTTGCTGCAATGGAGAAGATGGAGCTGTTGGAGCTTCCTCTGATTGCGGAGTTGGAGTGCGACCAGGATTAGCCCATAGGTGTGATTATGGATGGATTGACCTTGGCCCGCCATCGTGCTGATAATGCAGAGGCACAACCTGACTATTTTTTGAAGCCTGATGAGTCACAGCTGCAAGTGCCTATCTTTGCTCGCCCCCGCGACATCCTAAACCATTTTGCGCTTGAGAAAGAAATTCCTTTGAAGGAATCCTTAGAAGCCCATGCTATGAGGCTTGCAAAGAAGAAGGGCGTAAAAGGGAAGGCCATTCTGTGTGGTCTTGGCGCAACGCATCTCCCAGATCGGCGACGGGTTTTGTTAGTGTTGCTCTGTGATCGCGCCGGAGATTACGATTTGTTGAAGAAAGCGAAAGAGGCTTGGGACGCTGCAAGCCATGTGGAGAGCTCATCTCTTAGGCGTTGTAATAGTATATAGGTTATAGCCTCTTTGTAAGTATCCTTTTGTAAGAACTCGTGGTCCTTAATAAAATTTTCCTTTTGTTGAAGGTGTGTTGATCTGAATGTGGTTGCGACTTATAATTTTTGTACTTAGTTATCCGTCTTTGCATGAAAAACGTTCTCGTTGTCTAAGAATCAAACGGTTGTATAAGCGCGAAAAATATATGAAGTCCATAATCATGTATGAAAGTCATGATCTAACATACTTAAAACATAATTTTCTAAGTATTTGTATCATAATCGTGTATGGTTTGATATGCAGCGTACTGTAGATATCATATTAAGGAGTCAAGAGTCTTGATTCCTAGTTTGTTAAATGCGCACAGTATGCATTGCTGCGCATCCATCGTGGAATGCGCATTGAACTTATTCCAACGTCCTGAAAATAAGGTGTTTAACAAGGATGCATGATCCAATGTTGATGGGTTTGCAACCCTCTTACTCAACGAGTTATTTAGTAGGTTTACTTATCCTGTTACCATCGTGGGTTTATTAAATGCATGCACGCCATGTAGGCAAAAGATAACAACAATGTTAAGACATAAATAAGATGCGAATAACAAATTGAAATGTGTCGCGGAGTTAGCTAGAAACCGCGACGTTTTATTAATACTTGCAAGTTTTTGTAAAAAAGGAAAAGGACATTTGCCTAAGTAAAGCAGAATGTAAATACACGGATATTTATTGAGCACTATACTAAAGTGCGGAGTATGTCATCTTGTTGGGTCGTAGCCGTTCCTAGAGATAACATCGTTTGAGATTGAAAATGTTCCATGTGCGTGGTAGCTCACGACCATCCATGTCCCGCAACTTATGCAGCGCCTTTTCCTAATGCTTCAATGACCTCATAAGGTCCTTCCACTTCGGTCCAAGTTTCCTGTATCTTCGCATGGCTCGCATCATTGGCGCGATATCTGAAGTCGCTGGTGCGAATGAGGCGCAGAACTTTAGCATTGTAGTATCCTTCATGTTTGACTTAGCTCGCCTCACATATAGTTCTGGCGCTCGCGCCTTTCTTCCAACAGGTCTAAGTCAATATGCCATTCATCGTCCTTGGTTGTAACATTAACCGGCGGTCGCGAATAGTTGGCATCCGATTTTAATTTGGTATAACGGCTTCTGTCCCATAGACAAGAGAAAAGGGAGTGTCACCCGTGCTAATTTTGATTGTAGTGCGGTGCGCCCATAAAACATGCGATAATTCCTCTACCCACCTTCCTTTGTGTTTGTCTAAGCATGCTTTAATTCCTTCACCTAGACTACGATTTGCACGCTCGACCAAACCATTGGTTTGTGGGTGTTTAACTGACGCGAAGTGCTGTGCAATATTTAGCTTTTCACACCATTCCTTGAAAGGGTTGTCACATAATTGTTCTCCGTTGTCCGAGACGATTTCCCCAGGTAATCCGAAACGGCATACGATATTTTCCCAAACAAACCGTTTTACCTGATTTCCTATGATTGTCGCGATCGCCTTTGCTTCAATCCACTTGGTGAAATAGTCTACAGCCACTATAAGGAATTTCAATCCCCCTGCGACAACAGGGAAGGGGCCGGCAATATCGATACCCCATTTATAGAATGGCCATGGTGACGTAATAGGTGTTAGCTCCTGTTGTGGTTGGCGTGGAATGGGTCTGTGAACTTGGCAGTCGCCACACTTTCTTATTAAGTCCATGCGTCACGGTGCATCGTAGGCGATAGTATCCTCGATCGAATCGCGCTACAACAGACCGTGGTCCTGAGTGCATACTACATGAACCAGCGTGGATCTCTCGGAGTACGTAATCTGTTTGAAGAGATCCGACACATCGAAGCCATGGTTGTAGAAATGTACGCCGCTATAGCATACCGTCCTGAAGTTCAAACCTCTATGATGTGCGCCGTACTCGTCGGGCGTCCTTCTGCTCTTGGGGCAATACGCCCTTGCTTATAAACTCGACGATTGGAGTCATCCATGTAGGACCTTGTTCCTCTATCACCGTGGATATCTCTGATGAGTGTCTAAATACTCATCATTTTTGTACAATCTAAAGCTGCAAAATCATCCGAAAACATTCAAAATGCATCAAAATGATGAAAATATCACAAATCAGTGTTTTATGTGTTTTAAATGCAAAAATATCAAAATCGGATGAAAAGCGTATCAAATTTGCAAAATGGCGCTTTAGTCCCCTAAGTTTCAAAAGTTGTCAAAAACAGTCCCTGGTAAATCTAAATAAAGGAAAATATCATTTTAAGTCCCTAGGGATTCTTAAGTTGTCAAAATTGGTCTTTGAGATTCAAAATTGCAAAATTACAACTTAGGTCCCTAAACTTTGAAAATTGTCAAAAATGGTCCTTAGAAAATTGGAAAATGTCAAGTTTGGTCCTTGTACTCTTGAAGCTTGTCAATTTTAGTCCCTTGAAACAACTTTGCTTAATTGGCAGCCTAGGTCCTTGTATTTTCAGAATTTGCAACAATAGTCCTTGTGTTTTAAACCTTTAAACCATT
This sequence comes from Chrysanthemum lavandulifolium, assembly GCA_022545495.1. Classification (NCBI taxonomy): domain Eukaryota; kingdom Viridiplantae; phylum Streptophyta; class Magnoliopsida; order Asterales; family Asteraceae; genus Chrysanthemum; species Chrysanthemum lavandulifolium. The sequence goes on from CM040238.1 coordinate 139,108,504, forward strand.
TGGCCTTGTCAATACCTAATTGGACCCCTGCCAAACACTTTGGACCCTCACCAATTTGACCACGCCTTTGATATTTAGCTTTGGTCAATCCATTAAGTCAAACAAACACACCCTTGCGCCATTTTTCCTCCCAATTGCCCACCGAAATCACTCAACCCCTCACCTCCACTTCAACATATCACCCCTTGTCCCTCCACCTCCACACAATCCAAGATACATTTAATGCATCTTCATCCCCTTTACTCAATCTCCCTAACTGCCAAATATCCATTTCCCGCCAAAATGGAATGAATGGCCAAGATTGCCTAAAGTGATCAAAGGGTCTCAAAAAGAAGGTGGGATCAAATCAGAAACAAGTGGGGAGTTGATTGGGGTATAAAAAGAAGAAAGAGGAGAAGTGAAAAAGAGTAGTTAGTTTTATATTTTTCCTTAATGTCGTTTTTTTTTATAAATGTTGTAGTTTAATCAAAATGTTGTAATTTCAGTTTCCATGTATCACATTCAAGTTAAAAAATCATTGTATTAAGCTTTTGAGTATCAATCCAAGTTTTCTTATAAATTTCAAGTTTGTTGTTCACTGTGCAATTTTTCAGTTTCGAATTCCATTGTCAAAGTTGGTAGTGGCTTATTTTAAGCTTAAACAAGTTTGTTTAAGCTCTTTATAAGCTTTGAGTAAGCTTACATTCCATTTTCAAGTAAATTTGGTTGATGGTCAACTAAAGTCAACTGTTAAATGAAATTGTGGTTCAAGCAGTTTGGACATGGACTGGGGTGATGCAGTAGGTGATATTGGGTGGAATTAGACTAGATTAGGTTAGTTTTGGTTCTGGTTTAGCCTTAGAAATCAGCTGGTCATCTGACAGTGAGTATCTCATTTTCATTTCAAGTCAATTTGCATTTTTTGTTTGCACTTATATCTGTGTTTATAAATAGTTCAAATATGTTTACTTAGTTGTATTTAGGAGAATTAAAATCAGTTTGAGTAATTTTGCAAGCTAGTCCAGAGTTTATCTCAGTTTTCATTGCATTTCAGTTTCTAAAGTTGTGTTTGGATTTGATGTGTAGACTGCACTAGAGGTTTACCCAATAAGTAGGACTTGTTGTTCCATGCTTGTTTAGTTCATTTAAAATCATATCTGTCTTCATTTTGTAACTACAAACCACCAAAGTCAAAATCCCATGAAAACTGTCTTACATGCTTCACTGTTGGAGCTTTTGCAATTCAAAAGCTTGTTTTGTGTTTAAAAATCTTAGACCTTGCTTGCTTTAGTTTCATTTTATCTTATTACATCTATTTCAGTCATTAAAACCAGTTTCTAAGTTCACAAAAGTCAATCTTTCAATTCTGTTGCAAAAGTCAAATTGCACATAACTCAGTTTTGGCCAAACTAGAGGGATTTTTCTTAGGCTCATTTCTGTGTCAATTTCAGTGAAACTTATGGCTTTTAAAACGTCTCTTGGTCTATTTTATCATTATCATTTTGTCAAATTTTGTAAATTTTCTTAAGCTCTAAACTAGCTTGTCAAAATGGGATTAAATCCCACATGCGGGGCATTAAGTGCACGCACGGGGTTATCTGAGTTTTGCAGAGCTTGTGCAAAGCTCATTGAGTTCATCTAGGTCTCCACTTTGGTTTACAAGGTCCCAGCTAGGTCTAGTTTAGGTCTCCTTATTTTGTTTTTGGTTTCTAGCTTATTTGAGTGCTTATTCTTTGGCTCAAAGTAGACCACCAAAATCTGTTTTAGCTTATGATCTCAATTCATCAAATCTTGGTAATCAGCATTCCAGAGGTTTAATGCAGTTGTTTTTTGTTGCATTTTAGTTCTTTTAGCAGTTTATAACTTCTGTAAACAGTTGGTGCTTTTTGGTCTTAATTTGGCTTATTCAAGTGCTTATTTATAAGCACATTGCTTAGCAGTTGCATAATCTTACACACAAGCACTTGTTTTTCTATTTTTCCTAGATTCCTTATATTATTTTAGAGTTATCTTGAATTTTTCATATTTTCCTGTCTGTTTAGTATTTTCTTGATTTAATTCGGTTTTAAGCATTTTTAATTAGCATTTAATACAATTAATTAAGAAAAGGTTCAAAAAATAATTTTCATTTTCTTAAGTTAAGATAAATATAAAAAGCCAAAAAATATTTTTCCATAATTTTCTTAGTTTAAATAATATTTTCTAGCATTTTAATTAGTTTTAAATAGTTTTAAATTAGTAATAAATATATAAAAAGTCTAAAAAATATATTTTCAGTTTTAAAATTAGTTTTATAATATTTTAGATTTTTCCAAGTCATAATTTCATTTTTCTAGTTTTATTTCATATTTTCTTGTATTTTAGTCTATTACTAAATAAGTAAAAATAGTTTTTATTTAATAATAATTAGATATATAGTTTTAAAAATAATTTTATTTTTCCAATAATTTTATTTTATATTTAGGATTGTAAAAATGTATTTTTCATATCCGTAGGTATTTTTCTTCTTTATTTTCACGTTTTATTTTGTACGTTTACGTAATTTTATTTAAACGTATGTTTTAGGTTTTAAACGTTCATCATTTTAAAAATAGTGATAGCGTTTATTTAATATATTTTATCTTTTTAATTTTCTTAATTTGCATTTAAGTCGCTGTAATTTATTTCCTTTTTCCTTAGTTATAATTGTTCAATCAATCTATCTTTTCTGATCACTATCCTTAGTGATCATTCTATCATCTGATCAAGTTTTTACACACCATTGAGTCTCCGTGGGACTTAACGACCCGGGAATTCATTCTATTCTCCAGGACTTCATTGTATTTGTGTTTTAAGCAGTTTGAAGCTTCTTACGGTTAGCCATTCACAAGTGGCTAGCTTGTGTGAGGTAGCTTGATTGTTTTCAGCACAGATCAATCTCCATCTCCGAGATGGAATTGCTCTTCAGAGTTTCCACCAATACTTGTTTTGATAGGTGCGCAAATCTTGTGGATGCAATCTTGCTCGATGCATCCGCTTTTGCTTTTCCCCACAGGAACTTGCTTGATGGTAAACCTATCAAAGCCACGGATTAGGGACTTGGTCTTGTCGAGGTATTGAATCATGTTTTCCTCTTTAGCCACATACCGCCCAACACATGGTTGGCTACCAAACGGAATCCACATTTGCTTCTAGGTTGCGTATGCCCATCCGAGTGCAATGCATAGTCCAAAGAATCGGGGCTTCATACCGCCTCGTTGTTTGTGGGTGTGAATTCAAAATGCGGTGCGTAAGTGAATTTCATTCCTTCTAGACTCGTGAGGATAAGGCTGCGCTGACCCATCCACGCATGAAGATCCATCCGTGAGCAGGATCCATGGTTCTTGTAGTTCCACCTTGCTTTACGAAGGTGCATCATCGATGTCCGGTTTTCGATGATGAAGTCTCGCTAGTATCGCCTTTAAGCTGCGGTCGTGGTATGTAGGAGATGTTATGCTCACCTAATAACACGCTCCACTTCTGTAGTCATCCCGATGCGTCAGGTTTGGAGATGATTTGCTTGATAGGTTGGTCTGTGATCACCGCTATGGGGTGCGCCTGGAAGTATCTGCCCAGTCGTTTGGCGGCGAATACTAGTGCCAAGACCAGCTTCTCCATTGCACTATAGTTAACCTCCGTTTTCTTGAGTGCTTTGCTCACAAAATATCTGGTGTTTGCCTTTGAATTCTGTCTGTCGGTAACACATGTTGTTGCTCCATGGGTTCTGAGATAAGTACATAATTAACTCTTCCCACAGGCGGGCACGACTAGCGTGGGAGCGTTGCTAGGTGTTGTTTAAGCTGTATAAAGGCTTTTTCTGCTTCTGTGGTCCAGCGAAAATCTCCCTTTTTTGTACACTTCTTGAGCGTTTTGAAAAGAGGGAGTGGCTTGTCTGCTGATTTGGACAAGAATCTATTCAAACCTGCCAGTTTTCCGTTTAGAGATTGGACTTCTTTCAACATATGTGGTGAAGGAAGTTGGATGACAGCCTTCGTTTTTTCTGGACACGGTATGATGCCATCGGGCTCTATCAAATATCCGAGGAACATGCCTTCTGTAGCGCCAAAAGTGCATTTCTTAGGATTTAGCTTCATGTTGATCTTTTTTAGTGTCTTAAATGTTTCCTCAATGTCGCGCACCAATTCATCCTTCGTATGGCTTTTTATGACAAGGTCATTAACATAAACCTCTAAGTTGTGGCCCACCTGCTTTTCAAATGCATTGTCCACCAATCGTTGGTAGGTGGCGCCTGCGTTCTTCAAGCCAAAGTGCATCTTAGTATAACAATAGACGCCTTGGCTTGTATGAAAGGCCGTTTTTTCTTCATCTTCTTTAGCCATCTGGATTTGGTGGTATCATTTGTATGCGTCCAAAAAGCATTTAAGTGGGTATCCACACAAAGATTCTATCTTCGATCTATCTCTAGTAGTGGGTAGCAGATCTTGTGGACATGATTTGTTGAGATCCGTGAAGTTCACGCACATCCGCCAGCCTACCGTCGCTCTTCTTGACCATCCTTTGGGTTGGAAAGCCGGTCATGGTAATAGACTTCTCGCATGATACCGCATCCACAAGTTTATGTACTACGCGGATTGCTTGCGCGCGCCCGAGCTGGCGCGCTTCGTCGTATTGGGGAGTATCCTTGTCGGATTCTCAACTTGTGTTTCAGAATCGAGCGTGGTACACGGTCATGTGCTTTGGTTCCCATGCAAAGATATCCGGGTTCTTTGCAAGAGTACGCTACAGTACCTGCCGTTATCGATAGCGATCCCCGATCGATACTTCTTATTCGGGTAATCGGGATGAATTGCAACCCTTAGGTTTGGCACTTTAGTTGCTTACTGATCGGAATGTGTGCCGTCTCACATGTAATTGTGTTACATTCTCCGGTGGTGCGGTGGTATTGTAGAGAGTAACAATGCCTCCTCCACCGGAATTTGAGCATCCCATGTCTTTGTGAAGCGATGCTAGCGTATGGTGAAATCCACGGTCTTCCAATAATGCCATTGTATGGCGAAGGGATTTAATCACCATAAAATTTATCCGGTACGTCGTGGAGTGTTCCTTATTGCCAACATTGACTAGTAGGCGTATTTGCCCCATGGGCCATATCTTTTCTCCTGTAAAACCAGTCAACGACGTCATGATCGGGCTTAACTGACTTCGTATCTCAGGTTGCAGTAGTTTGAAACAGTGTTCATACATTATATCTGCGGATGCTCCTCTATCAACATACATGCGGTGGATATCGTGACCCCCTGCATTGATTTCAATGGTGAGCGGTTCTACCACTGCGTTGTCCGCAGCCAAGGTGGGGAAGGAGATTTCTCTTTCGCGGGAAAACTTTTGGCTGATCTTCTGCCTAGTCATTCTCTGCCATGATTGTATCATGTAGATGGTATCAGCCTTATCTTTTGGTATTTCTTTCTTGTTCCCAGTCTTTTGCTTATCTTTCCCCTCCTTGATGTTTTTAACCAAATGGTCCAATCGCCTTCTTTACTAGCTTATCAATTAGTTGGCGCAATTGGACACACTCGTTGGTGGTGTGGCCCTTACATCCATGATAGTCGCAGATCCGTTCCCCGCGCCGATCTTACGGGGTGCGCATTGGTGGGGTCTCGGGAAGTTTCGCTTCGTCATGAATATCTCCTTTGGAGTTTTTGTTAGCGGGATATATTTGTCATTATCTCGCCCGCTCCCACAGCGCGGTAGTTGTTAGGAATTAGAAAATTCCATGTTAAAGTGTCGGTCACCCCAATTATGGTCTAGCATAAGTTAGCTCTTAGGCGTGTCATTATTTACGTTACTCGAGAGTTTATTTGTTAGTTTGTAGCGTAGATTAGTTTAGAGCAACACCGTGGAGGAAGGACGGTCTTTACCCATTGTATGCACGATCCACGGGCCGATGGGAGGTCGTGTATTCAGTAACTATAAATACCCCTTCCATCCATGGAAGGGTGTGGCTCTTTGAATAAACCTTTCACTTTTGATAAGCAACTCTCTTTCAAGAACCTCCTCTCAACTCTCTTCATCTATCTAAATGGCTTTCTTATTTAATCATTGTCCTAGACCACCCGAATCATCAAACAACATAAATATTAAGATCCAACAATTGGTATCAGAGCCAAGGTTGTGTTGTTTTGATGAGTTTCATGGTTTCTTGTTGGCGGTTTAATGCGGTTTGATTCGTTTTTGGTGATGTTTATACGAGTTTGACATGATTTTGGTGTTGTTTGTTGTAATATTTATCTGGTTTTAAGCTTTGGTGTTAACTGTATTTATAAACTTCTCACTGGTCTTAAATGGTTATTCATATGAGCGAGTTGTTTGTCCAGGTTGTTGATTCATTTTTGGTCTTTAAGTGGGTTAGCATTCTTGTTTCTTAACAGTTTTATCTGAATTTGAACATGGTCAAACGGGTCTAAATGAAGAACTCTTCATGCTTTATATGGGTCATATGGTCTGATTATCCTTGTTCAAATACGGGTCAATAATGGTTTTTCTCGTTATGCAGTTTCTGGGTCATTCATCTATGCGAGTTATGTGTAGATTCTTGAATTCGAGTTGCACTGATTCAAGGATGCGAGTTGACCATTTTTTGTAAGCGAGTTGATGATATTCTTGTCCCGACTCAATGTATTCTTTGGATGAGAGTCGTTATCTTGTCCGGATACTATGAATCTATGATCACGAGTTGCAATAATGTCCTCGATACAATGGCCCCTATGCGAGTTGCCTACTTGCATTACTTAATGCGAGTTGTTGATATCTGTCTAGATTCAATGTTTGGTAAGCGAGTTGGGTATACAGAATCTAAAGCGAGTTGGCTTTGCGAGTTGACTCAAAAAGACTAGCGACTTGTTTTAAAAAGCGACTTGACTGCTTTTAGAACTTGACAGAAAGAAAGATGAAGAAGATGTTAAAGTTATTGACTCACGACCACTATAACTAAGACCAAAACCAAAAACCAACATCACGACCTCAGGTTATAACCATCATCGGTCCACCTTTCAATCACCAACATCATATTCAACCTAACACCAACCTCAAACTTATCCTAACTCAATCCCTATCTCATATCCAAGACTCAAAATTTAAAACAAAAAGGGTAAAAACATTCAAAGATCTCAGCCCACTCGTTAGTATTCATTATCAAGAACCTTGAAGGTCTTTCTAACGAGTTCTTCATCACCAATCTTTGTTTGACATATCCGATACATCAGAAAAAGGAAACAACAAATGTGTTATCTCTTTTCCTTGGTTCGATTAAGACTCATTATTCATCAAATACCTCTTGTACTTATCCGAAACTAAAAGATGAGGAAGATAACAAGTGTGTTATTTCCTCTATCTTGGTTCGTTTAAACAATAACATAATCAATAACCTGAGAAATTAAACCTACCTGTTTCTAAACGAAAGATCTTGAAGCCAAAACACAACTCATGCCATCCCTGTGGCGAGTAAGTGGTAGTCATGATGGTGTAACCAAACCCAATATATGGAAGATGGCTATGTTTCTGGTTCAGTTCTGTATTTGTGAAGTGAGAGTAAGAGAGGCGTTTATTTGGTATGAATATGTAGGGCTTGATGATGACTTTGTGTGGTATACTTCTGAGATAGAAGGGTTTGGATGAGATAGTCTTTAGGTTGAGTTGTGATTTTAGTGTCAGATGCAGATGAGATTTACAAAGAGGCGGACATAATTTTAGAGAGGTTAGGGTTTGGTGAAGTGACGTTTAGGGTAATGGGGTGATATGTTGTGTTTTATACTTCCTATTTGTTAGGGCAACTATTATGAATGGGTAAGGTTGGGCCACACGAGCGCTGATGGATGAATGGTCTAGAATTCATATTTAGTCATGGGCCATTGGTTGAGGTTATATTTGTGATTGGGCCACGATTCTTCACTGCATACTTAAAGTGTTAAAATTTTTGGTTGGCACATTCCTGAATGATATCACTTAAGTCGCCTAGCACAATTTTCCAATATCACAAATTTGAATTTAACTGAATTGCAATTTCATTTACTTGAATTGCAAGCTCCTTTAAATTTGAATGGGTTATTATATCAGTTGAATTAGTATGTTATCCAAATTATATTGTTACATTTTTAATTTTAGGATACATACTAGTCGGATGGTAGTATTACACTTTCTCGGGGATACACATTTGATTGAATTTGATTATTGGAATTTTGATGAGAATTGAGACGTTCGTGATGCATGAATATATCATGTGATTTTATGAGGGTTGGAGTTTAAGAGATTTGACGATGAGATTTCACATATTGTGTGATTTGATTTGTTTGTGCGATTTGGATATTATGTGGTGTATTGAAAAGATTTGGTATGATTTGGTGTGTTGTTGAGATTCGTTGAGTTATGCGGTTGAATACTTTGGTTTCTACATTTTCACAAAGGATACTGTGTTACGGCTCGAATTAATGGTTGAACAAAGTTGACTTCAGGGTGCTTGTATTTGGTAATTCTTACTTGGAATTGAAGTGACGTTTTTCCGGGCGCGTTTACTTATTTCGTCTTCTTTCTTACTACCCTTCCGCGAAGATGACTTGTTTTGACATTTATTGAGTGTGATAAAGACTTGGCTATTTAATTACGGTTGTGATTCTTTCTCGCTTAACCCACAACCTAACTATCACTTCGGTGTCTCATGCAGTTGAGGATACGTCAAGAGGTTTTGTACATTGGTACACCGTTTCTTCTTCACAAGGATTAGTACAAGTTTAAGTAACAAATCTGGGAAATTTCAATTCATGATCAAGTTTGGCATATCGGGTTCACTTCACCATGTGGTCACAGCAACAGCCGTCAGAATATGTAGATGATGTGTTTATCAAAGTATTTATTGGATTGTTGATGATGTTGGATAATGGACCGTTGATAAACATTGCATGTTCCCCTAAAACAGATATTCTTTGAAACCAAAGTTGTCATAACACATTCAAGTCGACATTGTTTACGGTTTTGTCTTGATTTTGTAAAATCCGTGAAAGAACCTATTTCTCGGTTTAAATCATAGACTTGTAAAATCCGTGACAATAGAAACATCCCGGTATTAGTAAAGTGCATTTCGGATCTATCTTACGGTTTATTCTTAGTTTTGTAAAATCCATGAAAGAAACTATTTATCGGTTTAAACCATAGAGTTGTAAAATCCCGTAATGATGGAACCATCTTGGAGAAGAGAAAGTGTAATTCGGATCTTACTTGATCTTTGGTGCTACGGTTTACGCTTGAAGAAGGATAAAGGGTGTACTTCATGAATTGGATGTGTGTTTGGATATTCGTCATGGCGGTTTGGTTATTACAAGGTTTTACGGGTTATGTGCTTTTAACCATGGTCGGGATGAAACCATTATCAAAGTTCGTTTAAATGTCAAAGAAGGCTAGATTTGAGAAGTTAACTAGAAAATGTGACAACGGGGTTAATTCAGTATTATTTATTTGAGGTTGAAGTGAATTATCACGGGTGAGTGTACTTAGCATCTGAAGGTATCGGGGATGGATGGATGAAGATTCTTTATGATCCTTGTTCGAGCTTATTATCAAAAACGAAGACTTTGGAAATCTAGTTATTGTTGGGTGTCTTTTACCTTTTCTTTTACCACTTGGGGGAATTGGGCTCTTACCACCACAAAATAACTATCACTTTAAGGAGTTACGTTGTAGTGCTCAGTGTCACATTCAATTGTGGATTTTCAAGAGGTAATGTACGTCTTATACTTGATGGTTGGTTGGTTGAAGAGTATAGAGTACATAGAGAGTACTTAGAGATGCTAATGGAAATCGGAACCGCTCTTTGTTACATATGTGCAAGTTTAAGGCACGAGTTCGGGTTAGTTTACTTAAGGTCAAATTCATCATATTGGGTTTTCTCCATCAGCTGTCACGACAAAGAGCCTATTGAATGATAATGGTGATGATTACATATTTTGCCAAGAGATGATGAAAAGAGAGAGATTATGACGTCTGTTCACATCAGTTCAGGCCTCGTACTTCAACATTATGACGTATGAACACAACTGTTCATGCCTCGTTCTCTAAAGAAAAGAAAAGTGTACGTGTCGGTGCGCTTTATCTTAAGAAGAAGAAATCTTCTATTATGACCATTCTCATCAACATGCTTCATACTTTTTCCATGCGCTTCAATTCTCAAGTGAACAAGGCTCTTGTTGATTGTTTTTCTTATTCCACTTGCTCAACTAATATGACGATGGCGACATCATGTGCTAATTTTATGGGGAGAAGTGTGAATAGACTACATTTGTTGAAGATATTCACTTGTTTAATCAAGAATGGCAACTCCGTATGCAATTCTTGAGGGGAGAAAAAGTGTGAATTTTTGCATTGTTGATTGATATTTGAGAATATAAATGGTCATACGGCTCTAAACTCATGTAAGCAAGAGCTTCTTATCGGGTCATCTTCACATGGAGTTTTCTCTTCTAAGAGCCGTTGGTTGACATCTTCACCGGATTGATGAGTTTATCGACAAAGTGCTTCCGGTTAATGCTTCACGTATACATCAACATGATGATTCCGAACAATCTCTCTGTTCTTGTTTGATGTGATTGGTAGGTTGATGTTACCATCTTGTGTGTTCGTTGTGGCACGATTGCTGATTTCCTTGATGAACATCTTTTGTTCTTGTTTGATTGGGAGGATTTTAGTTAAGGGATTTGCAAGATGTAAGTTAATTGGGATGCTTTTGGTGGGATGCTTTTTGGTGTGAGTTGAAGATGTTAACTATCTATTCCCAATGCACAATCTTGAAGAAGGTCGAGTCTGATGCTGTTCTACATTTTTCGCTACATGTTAGAAAACTAAAGGCGAGTTGCATTTAACGATCTAAAGACTTCTTCTTAATGGGCATCTATCAAGCAGTTATCGGTTTTGGGAGAGCACTAATTGGGAGAGAGTTATAAGTCGATTCAATCCCCAATTAGACTTGCTCATATTTTTAGCGATGACTCCTCGAGACGTTGTTATTGATTATTTCGTATTGGACATTTGACACAAGTTGATTACTTGAGTTAATCATTTATCAATTATTTGATATTGAAGTTGACTTTCACAAGGCGTGTTCTTATTTGATAACTTGCTCGGGCTTAAGAATTTGAGTTGAAGACTTGGTTTATCTAGTTACAAGCGATCGAGGTGGATGGTTGAAGACACAGTTAACTATCACTATTAGGAGTTACTTTGTTTTACTCGATGTCACACGCATATGACGGTGTGGATAATCGCAAGAGGTGTTAATGTCTCATACTTTATTTGGGTAGTAGTACTTAGAGATTTTCTTGAAGCATAAATTCTCTACACCGTTCTTCCATCATTAGGTGCAAGCTTAAGATACAAATGTGGGAAGTTGACTTCAGTTTCAAGTAGGGTATATCGGTTTTTTCTTCATCAGTGGTCACTTCAAATTGTTTACATAAGGGTTGATAAAAATAGTCAGAGAGAGTCTTCAGCAAGTTGATTCTCACAAGAGTTCAAGTGTTCTTCTCAACAAATTTCTAGTATACGGGCTTATAATGATTTGATGACCCTGAAGTGTCAAAAACCAGCAAGGCGTAAGGAGACAAGCACCTAAACGCGAGTAAACTTGATGAACTTAATACTTCTAAGTAATTGAAGATACCCTGGGAAGACAAATGTTATTACCGCAGAGAAACTCAAGGTTTGACTCATGAAGAGTAAACTTGATGAACTTGATTCTTCTAAGTGATTGAAGATATCCCGGGAAAAAAAATGTCATGACCGCAGAGAAACTCAAGGTTTTACTCATCAAGGCGTTTAGTGTTAGTATTTCAACTACGTGATGGAAGTGATGTTAGAAAGTTTATGAAGATAAAGAGGTACACTAGTGTGTGGTGATTTCGATGGTATCGCAATGATCGGGAGAGAGATTGTGTACATTGGGGATGCTCATTTGTTTCACTTGAGTGCTTAATCGGTGATATAGAGATATAATCACTTATTCCGAGTTGACATCAGAAGAGATTGTCGCCCGTAGAGATAATCGATGACTTGGCCACGCTTCTTCAATGTTATCGATTATTCATTCCTAGTGTATTGGTATACTTGGATACTTGAGCTTCATACACCATCATCAAGGAAGAAAAATGTGAACATGGGGAGGTGTTTTCATTCCCTCATGATGTGTATTCGGAGAGATCTTGGATATTGGTGTACTTCGGGTTCTTGAGCTTCATACACTATCATCGGGACGAAAGATGTGAACATTGGGAGGTGTTCTTCATTACCCTCATGATGTGTATTCGGGAGAGTTCTTGAGCATTATACAAAGAGACTGACTGCATCAATTCAACTACTTGGGGGAATTGTTCTCTTGACACTTTTTGGAATTGATTGCTTCATACTTCAGTGGAAAAGGAATTTGAGAAGATTATTTAAGTGTGGGATGAAACGTTGTTGTTCTTCTTTTGGATGATATAACCCCGAACGGAGAACCTCGATTATCATTCCTAAATGGAGCAGCGGGATTTATGATTATGGTGTGCTTCTTCGTGCACTGGCTAAGGCAAGCTTGAAATAGAGCTTGAATGCTTTCGGCTAAAGGTTTTTCGGTTTGGGGGAAGCGCCAAAGTCTCTTTCTTAAAGGCTCATGTTCTACATTCTATTCGGAGCCTCGGAAGCTTTGGTGGTGGAAGTTTAAGAGATGGCGTATTCTATCTTCTACGTCGTTGCTTGATATCCTTATCTCGGTACTCGTATCATCATCCTCTTAAATTATATCATCTACTCTATCTTTGTATATATTTATCAGAAAAACCAAATACAAAAATATAAAACCAACAAAATCAAAATAGAAAATTATAAAACAAACAAAAAGCCATAAAAAATCAGAAAATTTGAAAAAGTCCAAAAATATTGTTTTTCTAAGACATGTCTTCTGGTATCGATAACATCTACGGTCTTAGAAATGTCATTCAATAATGGCACGGGACTTTAGATGAAGTTCGAGCAGGAGGTGTAAATATTTCTTTCTAAACATGTCTCAAAAAAAAAAAAAAAAAAAAAAAAAAAAAAAAATGGCTTGCGGTTACTTGATTGTAACCCGTGCTTAAACTATGGCTTGCTATTATTTGAGATAGCAACCCGTTCTTCAAGAAAGTAAAGTGATGCGCTAAACCATTTTCAAAATTCATGCACTTATCCTAAAACAAAACAAGGAAAGCATGTCGTCAAAAGGATCTTTGTTTCTACACAAATGTTTTCCGTCTAAAATTCTTGAGAAAAATATTTGTTGTGTTTTCAAAATGGTGGAAAATGAGTTGCTTAAAATCAATCGATTCGAGTTTTTATAAAATTTGGAAACTCAATCAATGACTTGACACTTTTAAAATCTTTTATAAAATGAGTTATTGGTTGAGGGGGAGAATGTTCTCAAATCTATATCTTCTAACGAGCTTTCTTAATTATCCAAATATGCTTAATTAAAAATGATGTTAACATATGTTGAAGGACTAGGTGCCAAGGATATGATTGCTAGGATTAGATAATTAGAGTTTGATGAACACATTTTTCCCATACATTTAAATGATCTGATTGATATGTTGCATTGACTCTTATTAGTCGATTGATGTTTGGGTGATGTCGACCACCATATATCGGTATATGTGTTCACTAACGATGCGGTATATTGGTTATAAGAATGTTCGATCCGGATCCCACAATTGAAGATGATTGGATGCGAAAGGAAAGGGTAACTATATCTTGGGTTGACAAATGAAGAAGCGGAGCTTAATTGGACTTCTATGGAGAGTTGGCATAAATGCAGCGTAAGAGGTCTCACCGCATCGCAGATGGTTTTCTTAAGTGATTGAAGAAAGCAGAGCTTAATTTGACCTCGGTTGGCATTCAAAATGCAACGTAAGAAGAAGTCTCACTGCATCTGCAGACGGTTTTCTTCCAAACCCCACAAAGAACAACAACGAAGCTTCTCAACCACCTAAAGTATCTTTGTGCAAGATACCATTTTAAACAATTTTGAATAATTTGATTAAATTGTTTTGAAAATGGAAAAATATTATTTTGAAAATAAATTGAACTAAATTTTGAAAATCACGGACTTCTTTTATGAAAACCTAAGTCACTCAATTAATGACTTCGTCATGGATTGAAGGGAGAGTGATTTAAAATAAAATATTTTCAAACGATATTTCTTCACAAAAGTTCCGCTTTGTACAATATAAGTGGTGATCTAAAGATTTAATGTTATGTCATGGTATGATTTTTTTTTTCTTTAGAATCAAGGTCTTTCAAAATGAATTTTTTTATGTTTTTGTTTGATTGTGAAATTGTTTTATTTTACTAAAAGATCTCTTAAAAACTATCATACATGACACTAACAATCTTTAATGTCTTAAATTGGTCCTTATCTGCATTTTTCAAAAAATTAAATCTTGCCACGTCTTTCCCCAAACTCTTTTAAATGATTTAAATCAATTGGGATCACAAATATCAAAAGGTTTGAAATTTTTGATCGGGTGAGAGATCGTGATTTAAATCTCATATATGTTTTAATGGAATTGGTTTTAGTCCTTTATAGTCACTCCTGCCTCCATGTGCCAAACGATTTCAAATATACAATGCACATGTTGAGGAGGAGCATTTATCCAAAACAAGATGAGTATTTAAACACGCCACATTTTCTCCTATGTTTTCTAAACCTTATTAAATCACTTGGGATCCAAAATCTCAAAGGGTTTGATATTTTGATCGGGGAGAATTTGTGATTTAATAATGAAATTTGATAAAAGATGATCGTTTTGATTTAATTGTGCACGTTGCTCGCTCATATGTGCTAAACGCTTTCGAATCTTGAAGCACATATCGAGGGGAGCATTTCAAATGAAAATAAACTATCGGTATAAAGGCTTTTATGTTTTATTATAAAATACCTTGATTGAGTTTTCAAATGGGTTTCTTTATGGTTTTGAGATCGTGGATGTGTTTCAAAGAACTCTTTCCTCTATGTGATAAAATGATTTCAAATATCCTATGCACATATTGAGGGGAGAATTTACCAAAGAAATTCAAATGGCTTTTTCTAAGGAAATTGTGATCAAGAAATTATTTCAAAGAACTCTTGCCTCCATGTGCCAAACAATTTCAATATCATATGCACATGTTGAGGGGAGGTTTTCTAAATGATCAAAACTATTAAGGTACAAAATGCTTTGATATCGTATCACAAGTACCTTGATTGTTTTTCCAAATGATTTTCAATTGGTTTCAAGGAAGAAAGAACTGCACCAAAAGACCGACCATTTTACTTTATGTATGGAGTTATAAGGATGGTGAGGTTAGGTATTAGTTCCCACAATCCTTGAGAACCGGAGGGATCTACCGAGGACAATCCACTAGATAGTCCTTAGGAATGATGAAAAAGGAGAAAATGAGAAATGGGAAGAGTGCGGTGAGACAGAGCTAGTCTTGGAATAAACCAAACAAGGTTCTAGTAATGAAGTCTCGGTAAGCTTGAAGGGTTGAAGAATGAAAAAGAATTGAATGTAAAAGGGTGAAAAGAAATAGCCTCAATCAATTCAACCTTAGGGCGAAACCGGGTTCAATACATATGCTCTTGGTGTTTACTAAGGTAACACCGGTATTGAAGACAAGGCGTCATGGACCCAAAGTGACGACCGCACTACAACTTCCCAAGCTACTCAAGTTCCTCTTAAAAGGGCTTGTTTAATTCTCACGGGAACCTACATAATCTATCGACTTTCTCTTAGAGATTGTTGATATTGAAGAAGGAGACCTCTCCCTAGTCTCCGACACGGGAACCAAATGTGCACTATTGAGTCTAGAGCTAAGAGATCATCCACAATATCTCGTTAGGACACAAAATTCATGAATACTTGCTATTTCACACAATGTGGAAAGTAAGTATATATTAAGAGTCCTCGCATTATCCTTGTGGTATTGCCGAACATCCGAGTGATATGAAAATATTCACAATGAAGATGGAAATCCTTCTAGAGCCAACATCATACAAGCTCTTGGTGGGTGACATGTGAAATCTTGCAAAGATCAAGCTTGTGACAAGCGGATAGAAATGATGGGAGATTCATTCTTGAATCAACCTTGGTCCAGAATGGAATTGACGAATACTTTTGGAAAAACCGTTCAATGTGCAAACCTTCTTTCTCTAGCACGTCGAATGTGTATTCATTTCAAATTCAAAAAGTATCTTTGATTGAAAAATACTTGTAGAAAAACCGTTCGATGTGCGAATCTCTTCTTTTAAGCTAGCACGTCGAATGTGTACTCATTCTCTAATACAAAAGTATTTTGATTGAAAATTGATCTTTCTCACAAAACCTTTGTCGTGTGCAAAAATCTTTCTTGAAGCAATACGCGATTGTTTTCAAATCATTTTCATCAATCGGTGAATCTCAATTTCTTTGGTTCACTCACTCCGTGTTGTCTTCTTTGAGACGTTCGGTTTGAGAACGGCTAGAACAAACCGCGAAACCCCGTCAAGGAGATTCTTAGGAATCCTACGATCACAGCGATACTTGTCTTGATCAGCGAGGGAACCGTGGGCGTGTACCTCAATTCAACGAAGTGATCAAAGACACTTTCGTGTGTTTTATTGCTAAGCGTTGTTTGCGGTACATTTGGACGGTTGTAGGCGATCGAATTGAGAAGTCAATCCAAAGCCGCATGCTCACAAAGATCCACACTTAATTGAAGAAATCATGGTGGTGCATATCTACATAACACGGTTACGATATTTTTATACTCTGTTTCGCTCTGCTGCTCGAAATATCATGAACCAAAGAAAGCTTCCGCTACTCTGATGGAAAGATGTCATGATCCTGAAAGTGTGAGCATGTCGGTCCGAAAGTCACAACTTCACATGATGGCAACACAATAAAGGGTGATCCAAAGATTTACTGTGGCTGATGATCTCAAAGAAAGCTCGAAGATCATCAAGATGTGGATCAGTTAAAGACCTCCACTGAAAGTACAAAATAATCGGACTTTGAAGAATCGCTACTAATGCACAAGATTGCAGATTTGAAGAATTGAAGTCTACAAGCTCAAGAACGAAGACAAGAATAGAATGCTAGGATTCAAAATGTAAATCATGGGGTGACCTCCCTTAGGGGGAGATTGTTAGGAATTAGAAAATTCCATGTTAAAGTGTCGGTCAACCCAATTATGGTCTAGCATAAGTTAGCTCATAGACGTCGTTATTTACATTACTCGATAGTTTATTTGTTAGTTTGTAGCGTAGATTAGTTTAGAGCAACACCGTGGAGGAAGGACGGGTCTTTACCCATCGTATGCACGATCCACAGCCGATAGGAGGTCGTGTATTCAGCAACTATAAATACCCTTCCATCCATGGAAGGGTGTGGCTTCTTTGAATAAACCTTTCACTTTTGATAAGCAACTCTCTTTCAAGAACCTCCTCTCAACTCTCTTCATCTATCTAAATGGCTTTCTTATTTAATCATTGTCCTAGACCACCCGAATCATCAAACAACATAAATATTAAGATCCAACAGTAGTTCTTGTTGCGGTTGCTACTCTGGTCGATGGATTGTCTCCTAGGCTGTTCTTGTGGCCTATAGTTTGAGTAGCCTTTCTTGCTGTCCGTGCGGCAGCTTCTCCTTGGATAAAGGACCTTATGCGTTTCATAAGTTCATCAAAGGTTTAGGGGACCTTGTCGTTCACCTTTTGATGAGTTCGGGTTATTGATCCCGTTCATGAACCCGAGATCTTTAATATTTCGGGCATGCCTTGACATGTATGCACTCATCTTTGTAGCGCTCCACATAAGCGCTTGTAGATTCCCCATTGGTTTACCACGCAAGTTCGACAGGGTTTCAAGCACTTCTTCCTTTGAGTGAAGTTCAAAGCGAAACGCATTCCACAACTCTTCAAAGCCATCAATGCTTCGCGTGGAAGCCATTGAACCGATTCGCGCATTTCCACTAATGTGGAATTGAACATGTGGCACCACATAGGTTGTGGCCAATTTTCGATGGTAGCGGTGATTCGAAAATTTTAGGTGATCATCCGGATCACTGTTCCATCATAGGTTTTCACATTGGCGGGCATGCGCCTTCTCTTATCTTCGAGAAATCACGATGCGCCGAAAGTGAACGCATCCACCTTTGGCGGCGCGGGGAAGAGACATATCTTCCTCCTCCCGGTCACGATATCTTCCACTGGACTTCCGGTGTCTGTTTGACGATATCTTCGTTGTCGAGGAATCACCGGAGACGAGCCTCCCTCTTTCGGGCGCTTACGCCGACCGTCCTCGAATCCGAGCTTGAAGAGCTTTCACTTGGGAGTGCGTCGTCCAAGTCTGTCATGGACCTGCGGCTACCAAGCCTAGTGTGCACATTGGTACGCCGTCCGTCCTCTTCGTGTTCTTCCGGATCTGCGCGGGTTAGGCGCTTCATCGTTCTCAACTCTCATCCCGATCCCGTAAACACCGGGGCGGTGGCTATCCTTCCGCGCCTCTCCTTCGATGACGCGATGGGGATGTCTCGTACTACGTGTCGAAGTTTAGTCGGTGTTGCGAGCTCGACTCGACCTTTTTGCCTCCTCTTGCATGAGGGCAGCCAAGGTTTTGTAGTTTTGAGACACGAAGTCACTTGGCGCTAGTTCAGGCGTGACTCCCTCTAGCGTGAGGGTGTCTGTTTCCACCTCTGGACCCCTGTTTCGGAGAGGCACGCCTGGCGTTTTTATGAGGTCCGTTTCTGGCACCGATTGCAGGGGAGTGGTAAAGAGGGTGCGCAATGGATCTTCTATGCCAGTTGTTGTTGTGGTGGCATGGGTTGTCCCCGTGCGTGGTTCCACTGTCGGGAAGACCAGATCTGACACTTGGTTTCTAGTCGCACTGGTTGTCCTAGAGGCTTGCTTAGAGGCTGATCTGCTTTGCTGCTTCTTCCCTTGTAGGTCACTATACGATCGCTGGCTTAGGTTTCCTTGCTTTGTCATTCTAGTTCTTAGTGATTGGTCCCACGGATGGCGCCACTTGTTGATCTGAGAAAACACCGTTAGGCTTATCGTGGGATTGTCTCCACGATTATCCTCCCGTGAGAGTAAGTAATCGGTTTTAGCGTTTTGTGGAGAGTTAGGGTTTGAGATCGTACCTTTAATGAGGCTTGAGATGCCCTTTATATACACACGAAATCCTTATTGATTTCGTGTTCCCCAACTTCGCGTATCCCGCCTAAGTCGGTCATTGAATACATATCTCCAAAATAAGAGATATCCGATATCCAAAGCCATAAATAACTCGGGTTTGGGCCTCGTGAGCCCAAACCATTACGGATTAGCCCATTCGCATCTTGGGCTCGTTAGTAGCGTTCATTGGTCGGGTTCATGACCGAATGCGGACTATACGTCATCAACCTCATTTTGGCTAGAATTTTTCTCGACAATGACATCAACCTTAATTGGGTCACTTGTTTTCTGAAATGCCCTTGAATTTTTTTTATTGCTACATACCCATACATGGTATGGAATATGTCCATAAGTCGAATGGAATCCATAATTCATATGGCACATCTTGAATTTTTTCTATAGTTACAGACCCATACATGGTATGGAACATATCCATACGTCGTATGGACTCCATAAGTCATATGGTACATCTTTAACCATTTCTTGCACTTATACAAAACTACACATGCCCATTTCCGTAAAACATGAAAATATGAAAATACATTTCATAAACATTAAACATCATTTCTGTACATGGGTTTTACATATCAACGCGTGGAAGCCTTTTATAACCAAAATGAGGAGTTAACACAAACACCCTGGAGTTAACCCGAATACCTACGTTTTGACCCATTACTACATAACTTTCTTATAAACATACAAAATGACTCATAACCTTAACTAAAAATTGTTTTAAGACTCAAAAGTACTACAACTAAAACATTTGGGGCATTTACAAATTGTTATCAAAGGATGTGAATGAGAATGCTAGTCACCTATATTCCAAACAGGATCATTCCCTCAAAATCACCCTCTTTTATTCATGAGCCCCAAACCATATGATATACCTACAAAAATATGAAGATCATGATGGTTAGTCACATCGACTTAGTTAGTAAATGGTAGTTAATCTTATTCATAAACATGGCATAATCACGATTGTTAATACAAACAATGTCAAAAACGTTGTTTGCATTATTCGATCTCTATATGTTTTGATAATCACAAAATATACAAACACGTTATGTAAAATATACTTGATAAGTTTTAACCAAGAAAACTCGTTTCAACTACAACATCACTTCGATTATGTACAAACAACATACCAACGTTGTTAAGTGATCAAAGAATTTATTTTTCCTTAAAATTCATATTTTTATAAATGTGACAAAAATTTTTATAAATAAACTTTACAAATTACTTTTCTAACTTAAAGAAATGTTTGATTCATAAGAAAATATTTGAATTTGAATTTTCCGGCCCAAATCAGATAAATTTTTACCAGATAAACATTTCCCCACTAAAGCACAAAAAGAGGAGTGGACTCTACTCTACTGTTTTCTCAGAAAAACTGGACCTTTGCACTAAAAATACTATGATCTTTCTGTCCCATTTCTTCCATATATTTGATCACTTTAATGTGTCGTAATTTGTTTATAAGTGATCTCGTTATCCTCTACTCAAAAGTGCAAAGAAGAGCCTTCATACTTATCAAGAAAGCGGCGTTATAGTTAGGATCACACACACGTAACTAGTGTTATGATTCTATTCTTCATCTAAATTCTCTAGTTCTTGTATCTTGTACATTCGTGTGTTCGACTTGTGTGTGAGTCAAGATTAGTTGTATTTGCATAGATTTGGACAAGGTGTATGTCCATGTAGTATTGTGTATAGATTAGGAAAAATTGGAAGTACGTGAAGTGGTGTGAAGACTTGGATTGTGTGAAGATCCAAGTGGACGAGGTGAAAGTCTGTGAAGCTTTGTGTGAAGACTTGAATTGTGTGTACATCCAAGTGGACAAGGTGTAAGTCCATGTTGTAGTGTGTATCCGTGTTTATATTGGTTCTAGCTAGGATTAGAACTCGACATTCCGCTTAGTGTCGCAAATTGGTGTAAGCGTTGGTGTACGGTTTTCTCCGCCTGAAGGGAGTTTGTTGACATAGTGATTGTGAACTCTCGAGTGTGATACTCGGGGAGT
The DNA here is from genome assembly GCA_022545495.1 of Chrysanthemum lavandulifolium. Classification (NCBI taxonomy): domain Eukaryota; kingdom Viridiplantae; phylum Streptophyta; class Magnoliopsida; order Asterales; family Asteraceae; genus Chrysanthemum; species Chrysanthemum lavandulifolium. The sequence continues at coordinate 139,129,722 of CM040238.1, forward strand.
GGAGTAGGGCGAAGAGTAAGCTTCGTGTCGTACCACTATAAATCTCCGTGTCTTGGTTTGTTCTTTCCATCTCTTTATCTTTCGTGCTTTCATATATTATTTATCTTTGTGTATATATATATATTGTGTTTGTATATTGTTGATTGATATCGCATAACTTCGAATCAAACAAGTTGAAGATTTTAAAACGTAAACACAACCGGTGAAACTATTCAACCCTCCCCCCCTTCTAATTTCTACAATTGGTATCCGAGCCACGTCAGTCTAGATTCTTTAAAATATATTGTATTTTAAAACTTAAAATCAATCTATGGAGTCTAAAAGAAATCTAGAAGGCCAATCTCTTCAAGAACCACCATTTTTCGAAAACAATAATTTTATCAACCGGAAAATATATTTGAAATTTATGTAAAATCAATAAATCATGATCTCTGGCATGTTATTTCAATTGCTGATTTTCATCCTACAAAAATTAGTCAAGATGATGATTTTAAAAGAAATTTTTTTAAAAACATTGAAGCTAAAATATTGATTTACAAAGTCTTACCGAAAAATGAGTATGAAAGAATTTTCTTGTGCAAAACGGCAAATGATATTTGGAAAAATCTTTTAATCTTTCATCAAGGAAGAACTCAAGCCAAAGAAAACAATATTGATTTTAAACAAGTATATAAACAATTAAGTCATGTCTAAGGACGAATCCTTAAATAGCGCTTTTACTATGATCAATACTAATGCCATTTATTTTGATGAAGGAAATCCGTGAAGAATCTTTCAAGATATTTTCAAGAAGAACTCACTAAAGAAGCATGGTGATACCGACAAAGACACGATTGTGATGAATACGATATATGTCAAACGGTTGGAACTTCAAGTGAGGTACATTCGAATCCGAACATTTTGTTTTGACACGTTCTTTTCGAATTTTCAAAATTAGAAAGTGACTTTAAACACATGTGCGATTTGAGTCTAAAACTATCACCAGAAAATGAATCTTCAAAATCTTTTAAGAATAACTTTGAAAAAGAGATCTTTTTGGAAGATAAAATGTCTCGACTTGTATGTTGCATAGAAATTGATTTAAAGTTTATAATGTGTCAAGATAACAAAATTAAAATTGAAAGCTTAAAGAAAAGGCTAACATATTAGCTAAATTCGAAAAGAGTTTTCGTTCTCTTGAAAATCTACTAAAGAGTCAAAAAGCCTTCGGAGATAGAATAGGTCTAGGATTTAATTCATGTGAGGCATCAACAAGTGAACCAAAATAAATTAAATTTGTGAAACCTTTGAGAAAACAGCCTTCTGTTGACAGTCATACAAAGAGGCAGCTGGTCCCATAAAATTAAAGGACCGTCGTCCTATTTCTAGGACCGTTTGACTTTAGTCAACAAATGTCAAACATGTTTATTTGTCAAAATTTACTTTGGATCTTATATAAAAAAAACATCTTGTTGTTAACTATACATAGTTATTTATTGCTAGCATAATCAAACAATGTTTTTGAAATTCGAAACGTCTTCAACTAGGTTATTCTCCTTGATAACATGTCGTCAATCTCAACATTCTTACAAAGGATGTTCTATACTAACCACTTTGGACCAATGAGATACTAGGGACCATATTCTTTGTAAGTGTGATTTAATCTTAGTAAATTTTCTTGGAAAGTTACTTGAAGACACTGGATGGAATGTGTTACTATCTATGTTCTCTTCATATAATGTACCACTTTAAGTTATTCTATACATGCATCTCACATTACATTCCTCAAGGTAATGTATCTTTAGGATGTGTCATTAGCCAAGGTACGCTTTCTCAAAATCATAATTGCCTTATGTGTGATTTGCTTGCTAGTAGCCTAGGATATGCTATGTGATTTAATTGAAACTATGTGTTCATTAAACATATCCGTGGTAAATTAAACATAGGAATTTATTCTCTTTGTCTAAATAGTTATTTCCCTTAGGATCTTTGTGTATCTTTAGATTTGATTGTCTTGCCTACGTCCTGGGGTAAAAAACTCACAAAGTTGATGAAGATGAGTTCATGGACGTTAGATAGTGTTAGGTATCAGGTTGTACCTAAAACGACAAAGTTGACTCAATATCATATCTAGTGTTTGCTACCAAGCATACTTTGAGAGGACTCTTTCTGAGTGGTTAATTGTGTTTTTCAACACAATTAAAGACACTATATATTTAGGATTATTATCCTAAGAGCAACAACATCTAATTCTCAATATATGATGTCTTTAATTATTAAGAAAGTATGGGGAAACCCTAGAAATCTTTGTTCGATGACCATTGGTTTTTCGAGAGACACAAAATTTCTATTGATATAACCATATTCAACGCCGAACACGCAATCGCCGGAAAGGCACGTCTATCAATCACTATGGATGATGAAAATATTAACGACGTACTCTACAAGGACGACTCTACAAACGGACACACAATTGACCTCGACTCATCCCAATGCAAGACTCGCATTTGAACTTGTCATCCACCATCTCTTTCTCTCACGTGTCTCCTCCATTCTAATTCTGAAATCACTCACATCATATCGGTCACTCAAAACACATTGTGTCTACCTTCTCCTTTCTCACACTTGTCTATTCCAAGTATCATCCCATATCCTCTCCTCTTATGTCTCAATTCTATTCCCTTCGACTACTCGTATGCGTAACAACTCCTTGTGTCTAGAACTTTAGGATCTCATGTCCTCGCCATTCATACACGATTTCCTCCAAAAATATTCCATTCCTATTCTCATTTCAACCCAGGGCTTCTTCTAACTCCTCACATTTACCTATTTCTATTCTCCGTTCTTCGTCATTTCACCAATCCTTCTCTCCGTGGTTTGTTAGGGCTTGTTACCTCTAATAATTCATCTAAGAAGCTAAAAACATATTTATTTTAAAATTCCCCAATATTAAAATTCGCCACAAAATATTTGAAGCACAAAACTGCTTTCTGATGGCGGTCCGCTAACTCAGCAGTCCCCTTGGTGGTCCTCCAAAGTTAACGGATCGTCCATCCTTTTGAACCAGTAGCCCGCTTTTCTTCTTTCACAAACAGAAAAATAATCCAAACACTCCCTTGTCCCGCTGCTGTGACGAGAACAAAACCAAACCCACCAAAATCACTAATTAACCACTCAAACATCAAATTCAACACACAACAATCAAGGATTATCAATCACTACTTCATTCTTATCATCAATTGTAAGTCAATTCATCCATTTTCCTTGAATTCGAAACTAGGGTTCATATGAACAAAAAATCAATAAATGGGGATATCTATTTTTCATGTAATTAGTTGTAATTAACACTAAAACTAAACAATGTACGATCATTAACACTTAACTTGATGTGTGATTTGATCAATTAAGAATGTTTGGAATGTTTTCAAAATTCACAATTATCCCCAATTCGAATATCTAAAATCCATCATGTTTGAGAATGTAACAAAAATGTAATTATGCATTGTTGATTATGTCAAAAACATTTTCATAATGATGCAATAACATGAGTTGAAACTTTTAAAATGAATCATTTTCAAACATAGTTTATTAAGTGAAATTTAAATTAAGTGGTGTTTGAATTATCACATATAGGTTTAATCTATTAAGATTCAAAAAAATAAAATAAAATAAAATAAGACTTGTGCATTAAGATCATGTATTTACACATGATGTTCATAATGATTCTTTTATATAGGTCATTATGTCTAATCAATGCTTTCACATGTTTGACTATGATCACGAGCTTACTGAAGAATGCATGCCTAAAATTTCACTAGAATGAAGTACTTCATCAAGTCACAATAGATCTTCTCATAACCTTGAGTCTTGTTACTTTCAAGAAGGATGAGTAGTTGAGTCATCTTTTTCAAATCATGATCACATCATCATAAATTTTTAGGTCTATAGGATTCAATTGTTTGCTCAACATTAATGAGAAAATTTGTCTTCAGTTCATTCTAGAATTATATAGTCAAGTAAAAGTTGTATATAACAAGGATCAAACTTTGTCTATCAAATTCTCCATCCAAAACCTTGACATATCACTCACTCTTGAGCAATTTGCTCAAATTCTTCGTCTTCGAATCATGGGAAATGTGCCTACACCGAAGGGTGGTCACTTAAATCCCTCAAGAGTCACCCAAAAACATCTGGTCCATATCATACATTTATACCTAGTCCTACCAAAATCAAAGAACACATTCGTCTCTCTCAAAACATCCATGGGTCTCTTAAAGAGAATGGACAAATTGAGTTTCGTGAGTCTCAATTCTGTGAATTAGATCCACTCAAAATTTGTGTAGATGAATTACATCCAAATCTGCGCAGATGGATGGAAGTCATTCGTGAAAATTCCTTTTGTCTTCCCCATAATCGTGAGCACCTCCCTGCATGTTGTGCTCATATGTTATATTGTCTTGTCACCGAGTAGCCTTACAATCTTGCGTACTTTGTGGCAAAAAGAATTGTGAACGTCAAGAGTCGACTAGATAAGGCAATACCTTATGGCATTTTGTTGAGTCATCTATATTGTTTTGTCATGAACTTCTTTCCCCAACTTCGTAATAGTCAATACTCTCTTATTGATCCCGTCATGGCTCCTTTGAGACAAAATACTTTCACATTTCTCTTCTGAAAATGTTCATCACCTCATAAGATACATAATGATGATCCTGTTTCTTGTTATGATGTTTCATCAAGTGATGAAGATGAAGCAAGCAGTTGAAGTGGGCACTAGTCATGAAGAACATAGTAGAATAGTTTTTGAACTAATTAGGATGAGATCTCAATAATCATTTAAGATTTCTAATTATTTCTTGATAACCTTGGTTTTAGTATGTATGGTTTTTACTTAATTTAGTTGGATTATGATATATTTAGTACTCATACTTTAGATGTATTTAGACTTAGTTATACTATAACATGATAGATGCTTGACACTAACTTGCATAATGATATCTTGGATGTTAACTCAACTTGAGACTTACATGCGATTCTGCAAAAATCTAGGTTATTAGATAGTGTTTTTGGGACAGGTTGCAGAAATGAAAAATTGTGTAAAAATTTGGAACCTACTGTCGACGGTCCTATAAATACCCAGACGACCCATATAATTAAGGGACCGTCAACCATGGGTCACGGATTTTTAAACTGTTTCTCTTTTCTGTAGTTTTGACTCACTTTATGATTTTCACCACCATTTCCTAAATTGCCAAAATAATTTTTGAGCACTTATTTCACTAATTTACCTAAACCATGATCCACCTTGATTACTTAAATCACCTTCTTCATCTTCCTTATCACCATCATCCTCATCTTCTTCCTCATCTCATACAATTGCATCTTCCTCAACATCCTTACCTCCTCCAAAAAAAAAGACATAGGATAACCATAATACCACCAAGATCACTCTTCGTTAAAGAAAACACACCATCACCAAAAACTACCTCTTCTTCTCCACAAGCTCCTAGTGCACCCACCAAAACACCCTCAACAAATGGAACCTCCTCAACCTCTTCAAGACCTAATCTTAATTCTTTCTCACCTTTTGTTGGTAACTTATCACCATTTCTTAGGCTCTCTATCACATTACCTTCAAACAACAACCTATCTCCTTCACCCTTGGATCACACTTCCTTTACTCCACCACCTTCTCCTATCATGGGATATGCAAAATTCCTACAACTTTGTCAATCACCATTCTATGAGTTGTGCATGTTATCACCACAACTTCAACCTCATTTCCTCCCAAGAGATGAGATCCATTTCATGTTTGGACACATTGAGTACCTTCATTCTCAAGCTCATGTGCAAGCAACTCCTCTAGCCACCATGCCACCTTCCTCATCACACATTATCATTGTTGGGTCATGAATTTGAGTTAAGTACAAAACTAATAAGAAACAATGACAAACTTGAAGGACTTAAAGAGACAAAGGATGATATCTTCCAAAGAGTTGAAGATTACAGGAAATCTTCTAAATATTAGGAAGATATTATTGTTTCTTTTGTGTTTCTCCCTTGTAAACCTAATCTCTAGTATATAAAGAGATGTAGGTCGTGTATTGTTAGGTGTGTCAAGATGTGAACACCAAAATGTGTGTGTGTGTGTGTGTCTTAGGCGTAAGGTTTGTCTTGTAAATGCCTAGGGTTGGTTTTGTTTAGCCCCAAGGTAATCAAGGTTTACCTTGATCCCTGTTGTGGTTAGCTAACCGTACTACACTTGATCATGTAGTATTGGGGCTAGGTTTGGTCGTGTTTGTAATAGAGTAGAGATGATGGCGAAGAACCTTGTCAATAACAATTGTATTTGTTTAATTCCGCTGCGTATATTGTTATAATTGTTATTGTTAATCCTAGTCAAGCCTATATCGAATTCAACAAGTGGTATTAGAGCCTGGGGGCTCTCGATCTAGGGTTCACAAGGTTTTTTTGCAGAGAAGATAAAAAAAATTTGAATCTGGTACAATTTTCATATCTTTCTGCAGGACTGTTTTCTAAAGTCGATATCTCATTCGTTAACCGTTGGATTAAGACAAAATTTTTGTTGAAGATTCTTGGTATATCAAGAAAGATTTTCACCAGAGGTATCTTCAATCTAAGCATTATTGCGTCAGATATTGACTGTAGAAAACTGCTGCAGATGAAGGGTATGGTTTTCAAATATTTAGGGTTTTCTTGATATCAACTTCTATGATTTCGTTTTTATTGCATTAATTCATTATGTAAGTTGGTTATATGTTGTTTGGTGCCTCAAATTCATGAAATAAAATCAAATTTGGTTAGTTTATGATCAACTTTGAGGGTTTGTCGGTTTATTTGTTCTTAAGGAGATCCATTAGGTTTTCATGGATATCATTGGTTTAGGGTTTCGAGTTAGATTTTAATCATTTTCGTAGTCGTAAACCATTACTTTATTTCGCTTCAATTAAACTCTAGGTACATAAAAACCCTTGCATTCAATCGTTATACGTGACTAAGGTTATTTCGCTTGGCTTTATGATCTTACATGGATGATATTATGGAGAACGTGGCTTATGATGATGTATCTTATATTGATACTAGTGGGGATATGCTACTAATTTGGTGATGATAATTAGTAGGGTTCTTGGTTGTTTGATACCGTTAGTACTATCAAAAGTATGTTTATCTTCGCCGCATTTATTTTAAAGTTGCTCGCTTTTATTGAAGAAGTTGGTGCTTGCTCGCTATGAGTTTGTACTCACGTGTTACGCTTTGTATTGCCAAGTTACGGTTAGTCTTGCTCAAGAAATTTAGTATCGCCAATGAAAAGTTTATACTATCGTGATACAAGGTACAAGTTAATATCGCTTGTTGTTAGTTACTACTATTCGATTGAGAGTTAATGATGTTGTGTGTTTAAGATTAATATTGGTTGCTTGTTACTACTGATGTATCATGCTCATTACTTTTTGCTTCTGTATGAAAGGATATTTATGCTTATCAAGAGCATTACATTGTTGACCATGAGTTTTTAATACACGATGGGAGCATGCATTTAGAGTCTATATGAAAATGTTTTATCTATGAACAGTACATGATTCAGTAATGAGATTGATGTGAGTTCTGGTCCTTCGTGAGTTGGCTACAACATGGTTTTTAATTGCTAGATTGTTGGGGCTGAATTCTCATCGCTAAAAAAGTTAGTTTCTCGAGCATGTAATAATGAAGTGATAAGGAATCGAGTTGAGGTTGTTTATGCGATTTATGTGGTGACTAAATTTTTTGAGAGAATAGAAGGCGCACATTTGAGATGATTTTATAGGATGCGATTAGACTGGTTATTTATAAAAATCCAAAATTCTGATTGGGACTCGATGATTTTATTGATATTGATTATGGATTTGCGGTTTGGAGTTTAGAGAGTTGGATTAAAAGTATTACGAATATATACACTTATGATATTTTATTACGAGGACATGGTTCGATCTATTTTTTCATAAAAGATTATTTGTACCATTAGTCAGACATGTTAATGGATAGATACACTGGTTGGCTGAGTGGTGTTGATGATGTAGCATGAGGAGGAAGAGAAGACAAATGTTCTTATGGTATTATGTTGGGTTCAAGTGAATACCCCAACCACTTGATTCTTGGATTTGAATAGAAAATAACCCAAGTGTTTAGTCCTTTAAACACTAACAAGTCATTGGCGATAGTCACCGCTGAGTCGTCTTCGGATACTCGAAGAGACAAAGAAGAAGTCTCCACCAAGAAAGTGGAACTCAAGGGGTAAAGACCGAGTCAAGAAGAAGATGGTGGATTGGGTGAGTGATGACAATAAATCATCGAATCCCAAAACTCCTCACCAACTACTACCATCAAGATAAACTAAAGATGAAGATCAAGACTATGAAGATCAAGAATGAGCAGACAAGGCCGATAAGTTTGAGCGAGATAAGATGAAGTCCTTATCAACAAAAGTCAAACTTTTCCCGAATCGTTAACTATCGTGCTCGGTGTCATCATGACAAGAAGAAAGCATCCTTGTCACTTACTCTAAATAGCAATGAAAGCGAGACAAAATACATCAATTTTTGTCTTCAGAACTGCCGCTTTTTCCTCTATGATAGAGTTAAAACTTACTTGTATAAATAGTATAAGAGATGGAGTGAAGATTTCAAGCTTTGCATTAATTGTAAATAACACACACAGCAATCTTTCACCTCCAACACAACTATGTCCCCGAGATAGCTCAATTGGTTCCTCGTGTAGTTGTGCTTAGACTTAGCCTAAGCTTAGTGAGAGTCATACTAAACTTGTCATTTCAATCCCAAGTGCTATTCCACAAGTACTTGGGTAATATATTCTTTTGATTCGCTTTAATAAAGAATATAAACGTTGAAAATTACTCAGTGTGTTTATCTTGTTAAAACTTATCTTTACTTACATCTTTTCAGCCATTGTTCACAATTAGTTATTTTTATTGTTTTTATACGATTGTGAAATGGGAACAACAATTGGTATCAAAGCAGCTGCTCAAAAATGTTTTTAAATCAGGATCCTAATGGCTGAAAGTGATGCGCCCCAACTTGTCGATAAAAGGGTGGAGCCTATCTTTGTTGCCTCTCGACTAGAAGTTGGCAAATTTAAAAATGGAAAAGCGTAATACTTTGTTATTTGGTGGATGGAACCTTACTACATTAAGTATATTAATGAAGGTCCATTTATCCCAAAGATCAAGGTTTGCCTAAACCTAAAGCTCAGTAGACCCAGGACGAGAGAAGAGTGGTAAACCAGGACCAAAGACTCAAAAGCATCATCATATCTTGTCTTCCTGATGATGTCATGAAGTCTGTCATTGGCTGTAGTACAGCTAAACAAACATGGAATGACCTTGTCCACAGCTATGAAGGACCCTCAGATACCAAGGAAAACATGATTATGGACCTGAAACTTGAGTATAACACCTTCAGGGCTAAAGACTCAGAAACTCTGTCTCAAATGATGGTGTAAAGTTGTCCAAACATGAAATCAATGTTGGTTTTGTAAGCGAGTCTTCCGAAAAGTGGTCAATTTCTCTCGGGGACTAAGGAATGCTAATCACATTCGTAATCTTGAGCTTCACGAAATCTACGGAAATTTGTCTATGAGGATAACCTCATAAATAGACGATACACTGACTTAAAAAAGTCTCAGGAAGTCAAGAAGTCCCTAACAACCACTTCATCACCAGTGTCAACTGCTTTTTATTCTAACAGTGTGGTTCAAGATTTTCAAGAAAATTCAGACGATGAGACTGATGAGAGAACAAGCGAGGAGTACCTGAATGACTTACATATTAAGTTTCAAGAAAGGGCACTCCTTTCTAACTCTAAAAGGTTTATACGAAGAAACAAAATTTTTTCAAATGCTAAAGCCAACGAGGACACTGAATGTTTTAAGTGTCACAAAAGAGGTCATTTTGCCAAAGACTGTTTTTTCAAAACAATTTTGAACCTCTTACAAACCCTCGTGGTCAAACCAATCCTTAGGCTTTAGCAAAGTTCAACCAAAAGTCTATAGGCCTCATCAAAATTTTCAAAACAACTGATCAAAATAAAGTTGTTGATTTTGAAGCCAAGTATAGGAAAGCCAAAGCTAAGCTAGCATCGCTGAGGCCACTCCCTCAAAACAACAAACAATGTTAAATTTGTGTGGTAAAAACAAGGACCTAGTTGTCAAGTCTTTGACGGGATGAAGAGCCGTCTCCTCGACGATGAAATGGTGCAAGTCACTGCACCGATGGCTCTCGAGAAGAGGACAAGCTATCGTTGGAAAGAATCATGCTGGGAATGGAGAATGGGTCAATATCACAATGAAGAAGGTAAATATCTTACTTTCTATGGATGATGATTCGATTAGCGATCCTTTATGAACTATATCAATGTTGACCTTAAGTTTGTGGAGGAGCAACGATTAAATCTTTTTCTAAATACAACAAGTTAAGTTTTGAATTAAACAAGTGTAGGGATGAACCGCTTCTTTTAAAACAAGCCAAGCTTGAGGTCATCACATTGCAAATTCAAAACACCGAACTAGTTAAAAGAAATCAAGCTCTTGGGAAGAACTTAAAAGGAAAAGATATCATTGAAAGTTGGACCGCTAAGAATCCTAGAGTCTTTGATCTCGTTGGAGCCCTAGTAGCAAAAAGAGAATCATAGGTGAAGATCATCTCCCTGATTCTCATAATAAAGACCAAGGTCCAAAACCATTTGTGTCTTCTGGCATGCTCTCCAATAAGGAGTCAATGCCCAAGTCCAGTGATTGGGTTGAAAGGGTAACCCCGAGAGTAAGCTTCCAAATTTCGATTCGAAGAATACTAGAGCCCCGAAAGCAAAGCTCTTAAGAGAATGCTTGGACTTCATGATGTGCCCAGAGGTCTTGAACACATCTGCGAGTCTCAAGCGAATCTCAATCACCGCTTCCACCGAAACTTCTTGTGGTGCCGCACCTAGCTCCGAGCTTACTCCCTTGTAATTCAACCCTCACTCACCAAAATAAAGGTCCGGACTTGGTAGAACCATCCCGAAAAGACCAACAAACCAACCCAAGAAGACTCGCTCCCCATCGAGACTTCAACATCTTCGATTCCTCATCAAGGCACCAAACCAAAGAATCGATTGAACTTGTGGGGAAGTTGACTGACAAAATGAACTCTATTGAAAAAGCTCCTGATTCAACAATCAAGGAAACTAAGTCAGCCTCCTCTAGTTCATCAAGGTCAAAATCTAACACCAAACCTAGGCAGTGTGATTTGTGCCATTATACCAGCCATACCACTGATAATTGCTACATAATCCTTTTTTGCATGATCTGCAAAAAGGAAGATCATAGAACTTCTGACCACTTAAAGTATGTAAGTTCATTCAGTGAAGCAACTCACACCAATTCTGGTCATCAGTATGCTTCATCTTCAAAGCAGGGTCAAAGACCTAAAGCCAGACCCTTTCCTCCTTGCCCACATTGTGGCTATAATGATCATCTTCCCGATGACTGCCTCATGAACTCTTATTGTGATATGTGGAAATCCAACTCATGAGACATCTCAAGATGATAGAGTCATCCGTGCAAGGAGAAGTTCAAAACAACCCACATCACCGAGTCTTCCTCGAAGCAAATGCAAAACCCGTGGTAGCACACTTCACTCAACCACCGACCATGAATCAATTGCTAAGTTCAAACGGACTATGAGACCCAAGCCCACTAGTATGTGGGTCGAAGAGAAAGTAATTCGATTTAATATTTGTGCGAGACACGCCAGTGAGCCTATTGGCATCTAGATAGTGGATGTTCAGAAGCATGACTGGTGTTAAGGAGTATCTGTATAAGTATGTAAAGGAACCAGACCCAAGGTAGTATTTGGTGATAACTCATCATGTCCCAATCAAGGTTATGGTTCGAAGAACCGCAATGGAATAGTTTTCTAGAATAACTTATGTCAATGGTCCGAAATACAATCTCATCGATGTCGGTCGGTTATGTGATGCTAAGTACATAGTACAATTCAATGATAAATAAGGTACTATTTTCAATGCCAACAAAGAAGTTGTTTTGATAGCTCCTAGGAGAGATGATGTATATGTGTTAGACATGTCAACTCTCTCTCAGAATGGAACTTGTCTCTTTGCCAAAGCCATTGAAACTGTCAACTGGCTATGGCACAAAGGACTCTCTCACGTAAACTTCAAAAACTTTAACAACTTGGCAAAACAAAACAAAGTCCTTGGTTTACCATCACTGGTTTTTGCAAAAGACAAACCATGCTCAATCTGTGAAAAAGGCAAACACCACAAAGCATCATTCAAAACAAAACAAAATTTCTATCAAAAGCGCTTCACCTCCACACATGAATCTCTTTGGACGATCACCAAGATCAATCTAGAATGAGAAGTATACACTTGTCATTGTTGATGAGTTCTCAAGATACACTTGGGTACACTTTATTTCTAAAAGAGTCAGTAATTTGAAACCATAATGTCATTCATCAAGAAGATTGAAAATCGAGCGACATTATTGTTAAACAAATCGAATCGACAATGGTACCGAGTTCGTAAATCAAGAGCTTGAGAGTTTCTATGATGAAAAGGAATTTCCCAAAACTTTTCATCCCCATACACCCCGAACAAATGGGGTAGTGAAAGGAAAAGCAGAACTCTCATTGAGGTCGCAGAACTATGTTAAATGGGTCAAGACTCAAAGCATTTTGATTTCGAAGTGTCAAGATGACTTATTACACAAAAAATAGGTCAATCATTGTCAAAAGACATAACAAATCCCCATATGAAATCTTCAAAGGAAGACTTTCGACATCGCCTACTTTCATGTGTTTGGGTGTCCGTGTTCATTCGTAATTACAAGGATCACTTAGGCAAGTTTGATGCAACAAATGATGATGGGTATTTCCTAGGTTACCATCGATCTCTAAAGCCTTCTGTGGTGTTCAACACCGAAGACAACAAGTTGAGGAAATCTTTCATATCACCTTTGATGAAAGTTCGGAAAGCATCGATTCACCAATACCTCGGTGGAGGAAATAGGAATTGATAACTCATCAAGATATCCTCCCGATGAGTTCAACATCGAAATCAATTCCTCATATCAAGTTGATCTTGATAGCTCATACTATGATAACCAAGTGATGAAGTTATGACACAACTTAAGATTACGAAGGCTACAAGATAACCCTCACCAAAGTTACGCCGTAACTAATGACACCACCCCTAAGCTTTGAAACTCAACCCAACATTGCTTTCTCAAAATTTGTCTTAACCTTAGCTCTAGTAGTGAGTTGTGTGTAATTGCTGTTTATGATAGAATACTTACTATGTCCATAATTGAGTGATCACCCGAAATTAACACTTAGAATAGATTAGAGTGAGAGTGTTTTCGCCTCATTTCGTGAGGTGTTCGCCTCTATTAATATTCTAGCATGATAACATCAAATAGTCCCGAGTTTCTAAGCTAATTTCCCATATCATCACATTATGAGTAAATTATTAGTGAAACATCCTTATTCCTTATTATTTCATACATTCAAGTAAGGAAGCCGCAATTGGACGCCAAGCCCTTTTGATTCAACTGCTCTTAATTACGGCATAACCAAGTGAGGAAGTTACGACGCAACTTAAGATGACGAAAGGCCACGACGTAACCTTCACTCAAAGTTACCAGTAACTACTTATATGCACTAAATTAACAAAGACCACGTAGCCTCACCTTACCTTAGTTACGCCAGAATGAAGAAATTCATCGGATTACGGAAGCTACGGCGTATTCCCGCCTAAGGTTACCAGTAACCTTTGGATAAGCATGAAGATTGAAGGAATTTACAACGTAACTACTTCAATAAGGTTACCAGAACTAGTTTGAAGCCTATAAATAGTCGATGGTTTCATCGCTTTTATATATCTCCTCTCCCAAACCTTCTAGGGTTTGGGAGATCAAACACATAAGAAGAAGCATGGTTTAGAGCACTGAATAATGAAGTCCTCGCTCACGATTTCCTTTGTATTCGAGTTTGGATTCTTTTTATAGCATAGTTTAGAGCACTAAATAACTAAGTCCTCGTCATTTATTTCCTTTGTATTCAAGTTTCGATTCTTTTATATTTTTCTAGATCTTATACTATGAATTCATATCATTAATTAAAGTTTGCATTTATGTCATTGTTATTCTCTATAATTCTTTATAGACATTTGCTAGTATTTTCATAGATCGCTAGCCTTGGTAGTATTATAAGCTTGGTAGTATCTAAAGGGCTGGGAGATATAACCAATTGACCCCAGTTTGATAGATAGCAAAGTATGGGAGGAATTGGCCATAGTACAACCACTCTTCATGTGTGAACTGGCCAAATGATCACTTATCAAGTGGAGGTATTTAAGAGGTTAGGGGGAATCTAAGTTCCTAACGGTCGGGTTCCCACCGTCTAGATCTAGTAGATTTGGTGCTTAATGACTGCTATTAGGTTGTTGAATGTTCCCGGGTGGCCTGCTCATCTTGGTGAGGAATCTAAGAACCATAGGCCATGATTTAATCGACCAAAGGAGTCTCGTGATAATTAACCACTATATTGAATCTTGGTATTGGGAATCAATTCATATTTGAATTTTTATTAAGCTTCGCTTATCTATCTCTTTTCCTAAATTTCGTGTCTCGTAAGTAGAATAATAGCATATCTATGGATTATATTAACTTTATCATACCCATATATTATCAATATCTTTTCTAATCATCTTAGTTCTTTCAAGGTCACAGCTCTCTTAGGACGATACTCTGATTTACCTAAGGCTTTACTACATCTGATCGGGTACTCTGCCCATTAGTATGTGTCTATACTAAGTTATCTAAGTTTATAAATATTAAAAGAAGGATGAAATAGCACATCAGATAGGTAATATTGAACCAAATGTTCAGGAACCAGTAATTCATGAACCCCAACCTGAACAAAGCATCTCAATAGATGATCTTAATGATTCTCATGGTTCTCGTGACCAACCCATTCCCGAGTTTCTAGTGACCTCATCATGCTCGGATCCTAGACTACAAAGTAAGTGGACTAGATCTCGTGACATCGAGTATGTGAACATCATTGGTGTACCCATCAAGGCATGCTCACAAGAAGTATGGTCGCTAAGTTAACAAAGCACTTTCAACTAATGAATGTCTATATCTTGATTTTCATCGAAATAAAACCAAAAGTGTCATCAAGCTCTAAAACATCCAACTGGGTTCAGCTATGCAAGAAAAACTTCAACAGCTTGATAAAATAAGGTCATGACCTCGATCAAATGTCCTCAAGATGTCATTGTTATAGGAATGAAGTGGGTTTTCTAAACAAAACCGATGAAACTAAGCATCATCATTAAAAAAAACCCAAAGCTTGTAGCCAAAGGTTACAGCCAACAAGAAGGCATTGACTATGATGAGACATTCACCGTTGCAAGAATGGAAGCCATCAGATCTTCCTTGCATCCGCAACCTACATGAACTTTAAAGTTTACCAAATAGATGTAAGAAGTGCATTCCTGAATGGTGAACTCAAGGAAGATGTGTATGTTCAGCAACCTCCTAGCTTTGAGAGTAGTGAATACCCTGACTATGTCTGCAAGCTTGACAAAGCCCTATATGGACTTAAACAAGCTCCTAGATCATGGTATGAAACTCTCTCAGCCTTCCTGATTCAAAACAAGTTTGTCAAAGGAAAGATAGACAAACACAATGTTTATCTATAGGACAAAACAAGATGTGATACTAGTCCAAGTGTATGTTGATGACATCATCTTTGGCTTAACAAATTATACTCTTTGCAAATGCTTGAAAAAGTGACAGATAAAGAAATTTAAAATGAGCATGATGGGTGAACTCACTTACTTCCTTGGACTACAATCATATAAACCGATAAAGGAATCTCCATCGCTGAGAGAAATATACCGTAAATCTCTTGAAGAAATATGAGATCTCTGATCGTGTTTTAGTAAAGACACAAATGGTCCCTCCTAACAACCTTGACCTGATCTCATTGGGAAATCACCAATCAAACTCATTTCGTGGGATTTTAGGATCATCGATGTATCTAATCGCTTCTGCACCGACATACAATTCACAAGATGTCTAATAGCAAGATATCACCAATCCTAAAGAATCCCATCTCACCGCAATCAAAAGAATCCTCATATACCTTAAGGGAACTCCAAGCCTTGGAATTTACTATCCAAAATGTTCGTGGTTTGACCTCAAAGGATATTCTCGACTGATTATGCAGTCGCAACATGGATGTAAAAGTACCTCGTGGTCCCGTCAATTTCGAGGAAAGTCGGTTTGTTGGAGTGCCAAAAGCAACAATCATGGTTATGTCTTCACCGAAGTCGAATATGTAGCACCGCAGGTGTTGTGCTAATGTACTATGGATGAAAAGTCAACTCATGACTATGACATCCATTACAAAATGGTAACCATATTTTGTGACAACACAAGCTATTGCAATCTCCAACAACCCTATCCTTCACCAAAGAACCAAACACATTGATATCGATATCATTTTATCGTGGACCACATCATGAAAGGAGACATTGAACTCCACTTCATCCCTACCGAGTATCAACTTGTCGATATCTTCACCAAACCCTTGATGAACCTACCTCGTGAGACCGAAATCGAATCGGGAATGCTTGACATTGAAAGTCAAGAACCTCGAAAATCAATCCTAATCTCAAGAAGTTCTCTCCGAAATGGTTCCCATCCCTTAACAAAACCCCAAATTGATTTTCTCACTGAATGAGTAAGACTCATTCAGGGTCCCTGACATTAGACAAAGAGTATTGAATAAGTAACTAAATGCTCTAAGTATCAGTTACTTTGTAACACCCTAGGCAAATCCTACATCGGTTGTGGCCTGGAGAGATGTTGGGCTTATAAGACAACATTCGCCTTACAATGATACAATGCGTTTTGTGGTCTACTACGGGTGGAGTTCTTAGGAACTAGCAGTTAAGCATGCTCATATGAGAGTAGTATTGGCTTGGGTGACCTGGCGGGAAGTCTTCACATGAGGACACAAAACAAAGCCCCGAGTCTGCAAGGCAAAGCGGACAATATTGTGGTCTAAGTAGGCGGATGTTATAAGTGGTATCGAGCCACCCTAAGCCGCTCGGGATGGTGGGGCAAACCTCATCGAGGACGATAAGTCCCTAAGGGGTGATTATAACACCCAGGCCAATTCTACATCTACGTGGCTCGGAGAGATGCTGGGCTCATAAGACAACATTCGCCTTTACAATGATACAACGCGCTTTGTGGTCATCATGGTGGAGTTCTTAGGAACCTGCAATTAAGCTGCTCATATGAGAGTAGTATCGCTTGGGTGACCGCCGAGAAGTCTTCACATGAGGCCACAAAACAAAGCCGTGAGCTCATGGGCAAAGCGGACAATATTGTGGTCCGAGTAGCGGATGTTACATACTTAATGTCCTAGGTTGGTAAAATCACCAATTTAATATATGAATATGTGTCTCTTTATCCTTCTCGTCATCCATGTCATGAGTCCTTACAACCTTACCTCATCCCACTTGGCATTTAATGCCTCCTTCACAACAAATATCCTTAGGATATTTTAACCCTACAAGATGCACTTTACCGCAAGTAACCGCAATCGCTCCTTGAAAACCCGGAGAAAATCGCGGGTAGTGGAGTGGTCGATTAAATGAGGTAAATAAACGCTTTCAATAAAAACTTTATAAATCCTCACATGTGCAAAATCTACCCTCTCAAAACACATTAAACACACACAAACTATTTTTGCATCAAAACTCACAAAATATTTTCTCAACCCAGAAAACATTGTGTGTTCTTTGATCTTCAACCAGTTTTTAAGCAAAATATTCTCTGTAAACAATTTACAAAAGATTTTTCATCACAAAACTCAAGAGACTTTCACCTCTTTAATTGTTCTTATCAAGAAAATTTTATCCAAAAACCCTAAAAATCTTTCAATGTAAATGGCAAGAACACGCTCTTCATTTTGCACCTCAAAGGTGGGCCTAGAAAACGCTGAGTTTAAAAAAATAACGTTATAGGCAACTTTGAATACCCACATGATGTCCCCGCCTATAAAGGAATCATGAAATGTTTACTTAACTACCCAATCAAACAGCCTTTGTTCTGTCCTCATCTTGCACTCAAAACCTCCTCGTGGAGTTTTGGGCAACCGCGATGGCCTATGACCCGACACCCACAACCGATGAGATGACCTTTGACCACTGGGAGTTTCTCATCAAGTTTACTATTTTAAACGGGAACAATCACCACCCCGACTATAAAACTTTTTGTACATCAACGGGCTAGACTATAATCCGGACAATATGTCGCCACCCCACCCAAACCCATCGTAAGGCCGAGTTAGGCAAAATTGTTTTAGATCCAAAATTTTGGACAGAACCCCGCCACCAAGAACTCTTTTCCCGTGGCTTGGAAGATCCTGCTCACTTTTGTGATTCTGTGTTCTCGGCGGGAACCACTCATCCATCGAACAAGTTAACTCTATTCATTGATGATGGCATATAGCTTGATGATGTGGACCGTCGTCGACATAGGGGAGATCATTTACAAGTGATCTTGTAACCAAGCTATCGAGTAAAACTAGGGCGAAATACGCTTTGTACCCTAGGTTTGTCTCATGTGCTTGCATGTGTTACCGGGTTGCAATTATCCTCGTGAATACAAATATTGCGCTTACCGCAATCCCGAGCCCTCAAATTTTCAAAGAGACCCATCCCTTGTCACCGATATTGAATTGACGGCCCATATGGTTGTCAGAACAACTGAGAGGACTCAATGTCTCCAAACCCCGATCCCAAAAAGAGAAAGGGAAGTCTCGAGATCGACTAAAACCAAATCCAAGTCTCGTGGCCCCGAGGCTTCGAACACAACCTAAAAGGCAAAGAAAGCCCAAACTCGATATGCCACCCAAGTGGAGACCAAGCAATATCCACCCCGGTGACATCAAGGACACCGATACATCACAGCCAAGGCCTTGGTCCCACAAACTACTCCTCAAGATCCAAAGGAAACAAACAACCCCGGTAGGAGGAGCCGCCCACTCACCGAGGAGGACATTCACAAAACCATGCTTTTGTCTCGAGGAAAATAGAATGATCCCAAAGACTCGGGGAAACAAACAACCCATCGATAGGGATATCACCGCCATCGCTTCTAAGGATGGCACCGAGAACACCCACCGGTGCTTGAAGGAGCACAAGGGACAAAGACTCGGAGGAAAGAAGCAACTCGCCGATACGGAACTCACAACCAATCCCGACTCCCGCGAAGGCACTGGGAAAACCCATCAGTGTCTGAGGGGTCACAGGGGGACAAAGACTCAGGGGGGAAAAAACTACCACGACACGGAACCCATCACCACCACTGGTTTGTTAACTGTTGTTGAGGTCAATGATATACTTTTTTCTGATGAGGAGTTTGCTGACAGTGAAGATGAAATCCTTTCTGCTGGAGAAGAAATGGATGCTGAGGTTCAACAACATGAACAAGAACCTCAGCCTGATCCTAAGAAGCCTGAGGAGTCACCCTTTCATGATGATAACTCCTCTGCTTCCTCAGGCTCCTCAACCTCTAATGAATGGAAGCAGTATGACAACTCCATTTCACTCACTGAAGGGAAGTTGGTAATGTGGATTAAAAGGGCTACATGGAGACTATATTCTAGTGTTACTGATACTCTCTAGGATCAACATGTTGAAGTAGCAGCCAGTTATGCCGATCTAAAAGCTGAAGTGGTTACTGCCAGTGCAAACACTGATGAGCATAGGGATCTCATGTATGAACATCTACACAGACTGGATGACAACATGACGAAATTCCTTAAATAATTTCAAGAGTTTCACACCAAACTGGATGAAATGAGGAACTCTGTCAAAGAAGACCCAACACTCAACTCCAAAGTGCTCGAGGCCACTGAGGTCTATATGAAGAATTCATCTAGTCTCACTAAACTGATCAACATGCTCAACTCTGCAAATGTTCAGGGTCTTCACTCTTCAAGATGTCTCTTCAATCCACTGGCTCTCACCGGATGAAAAGGTTACCGATCCGCTAAATCATCTTCTTCTATGGCCTAGAATCTCGTGCCTAGAATGACAAAGACAAGAGCCAATCTTGTCGAAAAGGTCACAAGTCTTTAACAAGATACATCCGACATCAAGACCATGGTCTCGAGATATATCAAGCCTTTAAAGGTCAAGCGCTCCCTCCCTCAAGAACTCAAACAACTCTTACTCTCACTGACGTTGTAACAACTGTTGAGGGGGAGAAAGCTACTAAAGAGACTCCTTCTCATACTAAGGGGGAGCTAGCTCAACCTATATCAGCTACACCAATCTCATCAGTCCCACCAACAACAACAACCTCAGTAACAATGACAATAGCAACAACATCACCAATAATCACAACCACACCTCCACTGGTAGCATCTTCTTCATCAGCTCAGGATAAGGGAAAAGCCATAATGACCACAAAAGAGCCTGAAAAGATTCCCTATGTCATTGGTAACACCAGGTATCTGCTTAGTCTAGAACAGCTAACTGCCTACCTTGAAAAGGAAGACAAACATAAGAAATTGGCTGAGGAGGAAAGGAAAAGCAAAGAAGCCCTTGTCCAAGTAGTGGCTGAAGAAGCTGAAAAGATTGGAATTGATCCTAAAAAGCTTGAAAATGGACAGCAGGTGACAACAGCTCAAAGATGCTCGAGAATCTTTGAAATGGTCGCTATGAGGAAAAGGCTAGATGAAAAGAACAAGAAGGTTGTCGTAATCGTGCAAGAAAGGATCGATCACTACAAGTGGACCATGACAAGCGTAAGACTACACGAGAAAATCATCGATGTGAAAATCAACCCCAGATCCAAACCACTGGCAATGAATGTCTACAGGAGGAATGATAAAAGGCATTTTGAGGTTCATGATCCTTTGAAGTTTACTGACTTTGGGATCACTGAACTTGATGAGCTTGGTCCTATCATCACGAAGAAGCAAAATGCAGTGGTCAAGGAACTGACGAAATCCCTCAGCAAGCGTTATGAAAGACTCAGGGATGCACCAACACAGCTTGGGATATAGCCAGCTCATACTGCAACTCAAGGATCTCAACCTCAATCATCCCAAGGCAAAAGAAAAAGGGTTGAATCTGAGCTCAAGCTAAGGTCCCCGGTTTTGACCGCAAAGTCAGGAGTCGCTCAAGGGGTTAAGTTTGTGAATTATTTAGTTATAGAAAAGCTTGAAAGAGGACTTTTCTTTATTGATGTCTATGGGAACCCAACATTCCAAAAGTGGAGTGACATTGATCAGGCAGGTGTGGCTACAATGGCAAGATACCTACCATTGGCCTCTCAAATCAAAACTCCTGAAAACATCAGGTTATGCACTGACCTGAATGCCAAGATAATAGAGCACCCTGACAAAGCAACACTCCTCGCCAAGAAGCCAAAGCTAGAAGTACTCGGAATCCATCTTGATTGACATCATCATATGCTTTATCATTTATCTTTTGTACTAGTGATATGAACTATGTAATCTGATCAATAAATGATGTATGTTTTGTTAAAATATTCGGTGTTCCTTATTATGTTCATTAGTACATTCGGTAAGAAGAAGCCATTTCCTTACTTGCATCGATCAAACACTTAGGCTATTTGTATATCCAAATAGGGGAGACTGTTGGGTTTAGTGAATACCCAAACCCTTGATTCTAGGATTTGAATAGAAATACCCCAAGTGTTTAGTCCTCTAAACACTAACAAGTCATCGAGCGCATAGTCACTTAGTGAGTCAGTCTTCTGGATACTCAAGAAGAGACAAAGAAGAAGTCTCCACTCAAGAAGGCGGAACTTAAGGGTGAAGACCGAGTCAAGAAGAAGATAGTAGATTCATGAGTGATGAAAATAACTCACCGAATCCCAAAACTCCTCACCAACTACTACCATCAAGACAAATCAAGATGAAGACCAAGGCTATGAAGACCTAAGAATAAGTGGTACAAGGCGGGATAAGTTTGAACAGACACGACTAAGTCCTTATCAACCAAAGTCAAACTTTTCCTAATCGTTAACTATCGTGCTCCAAGTGTCATCACCGACAAGAAGAAAGCAAACTTTATCACTTACTTTAAATAGCAAAAATACAGAGACAAAATACATCAAGATTTTGTCTTCAGATCCGTCGCTTGTCCTCTAGGATAGAGTTAAAACTTACTTGTATAAATAGCATAAGAGATGGAGTGAAAGATTTCAAGCTTGTGCATTAATTGTAAATCACACACACAAGCAATCTTTCACCTCCAAATACAACTATGTCCCCGAGATAGCTAAGTGGTTATGTGTAGTCGTGGCTTAGACTTAGCCTAAGCTTAGTGAGGAGTCATACCAAACTTGTCATTTCAATCCCAAGTGCTATTCCGCAAGTACTTGGGTAATGTATTATTTTTATTTGTTTTAATAAAGAATATAAACGAAAATTACTCAAATGTGTTTATCTTGTTAAAACTTATATTTACTTACATCTTTTACCATTGTTCACAATTAGTTGTTTTATTATTTTATAACGATTCAGAAACGGAACAACATATTCGTTAATGCTATTGACCATAGAACTATTTTTCATTGATTACTACCGCTTGGTATCGGGTACTCATGTTAGTCCTTTTACAAACCTAATGTGAGGATTAGGATGTTCATTCATGGTTGGTACTACATGGTGTTCGGTATTATTGATGGTTGGTTATTTGAAAAGTTTTTATGGTTACTACATGCATCATTTGAGGGGAAGGTTTTTAAAATTGCTAGTTGTTATTACTACTGCCTGTTTAGGTTTCTTTTGTCTTGAGTTCATTTATAATAAGCTTTTGGTGTTCTTCATGGAGGAAATTCGAGACACGGAAGACTAGATTGGAATTATGATAGTCGTTTGTGGTTGTTGAGATCAAAATTGCTTCTACTTAGCTTCTCCTAGTGGATAATGGCAAAAAGGGGGAAGAAGAGTCTACTTGAAGATTTGCAACTTGAAGATCCTTGGTGGTATAGCATGGATTAAGGGGAAGTTTCATTCATCGTTTAGTTTTACAATTATCAACTAATTGTTGGGTCGTGAATTTGAGTTGATAAGTACAAAACTAATAAGCAACAGTGACAAAGAATGAAACTTGAAGGACTTAAAGAGACAAAGGAGGATATCTTCCAAAGAGTTGAAGATTACAGGAAATCTTCTAAATATTAGGAAGATATTATTGTTTCTTTTGTGTTTATCCTTTGTAAACCTAATCTCTAGTATATAAAGAGATGTAGGTCGTGTATTGTTAGGTGTGTCAAGATGTGAACACAAAAATATATGTGTGTGTGTGTGTGTGTGTGTGTGTGTGTCCTAGGTATATGGTTTGTCTTGTAAACGCCTACGGCTGGTTTTGTTTAGCCCCAAGGTAATCAAGGTTTACCTTGATCCCTGTTATGGTTAGATAACCGTACTGCACTTGATAACGTAGTATTGGGGCTAGGTTTGGTCGTGTTTGTAATAGATTAGAGCTGATGGCGAAGAACCTTGTCAATAATAATTGTATTTGTTTAATTCACAAGTATATTTTTATAATTGTTATTGTTAATCCTAGTCAAGCCTAGATCAAGTCAACAATCATCCCACCACCTTCCTCTCAACCACCCTCTCCACCTTCCATCTAAACATCTTTATATGTTTAGTTAAAATAATCATGGATTATCTTTTGGGTTAAGCATGCACTAAGGATTTAGTTGTCTCTAGGATTAGCTTGTAGTCTTCTTTATGTTGTTGTAATGTGGTTGTAATGTGTGATGTAATTCTTACTCTATGTGTAAAACCCTAAAAATCTCAAGCATGTTAAATGACTATTTTGCCCTCTATTCAATATTTATATTAAAAAAAAATCGCCAAGATCCTTCAATGTGAAATTTAACCTAATTTGTAAAAGATTTGTCAAACCTAATGTACTAAATTAATGAAACCTTCTAATACTTTTCGTCTAAGCACGTTACGCGTTTATATGTTTCACGAACCGAAAATTTCCAAACCAAATATCCACCTAATCATAGAATCCCATTTAAGATTGGACTTGGCTTTTTTTTCCCTCCCTTGCTCAGCAACCGAACCCAAATAAACCCTCCCCTTCTTTTTTTTTCGTGACCTATACACAACTGTCTTACACATGAAAACCCTAATCCTCTAAGTGGCGGCATAATTCTTCTCCTTCTCCTTTTTTCTCTCGATCACAAACTGGAACAAAAGGGCGTGGTAAAGGCTGGATATTGGGCTACTGGTTCGAAGGGGGCTGCTGTGGTGATGATGTCATGAGTTTCTGAGCCAAGAGGGGGCTGGTCGTGGCTATCTAGAGCAAAAAAGGGAGGACGTGGTGGCTTGCTTCAGTCCTTGTTATCACTTTCTTTCCCACGCCACAAAGGTAAAACTTGTGCTCGTCTTTTTGCCTTCTCAAATTCTTTTTGTTTCGTGATTCTGGACATGTAACACACCTTCCATACGTATGATTATACACGCATAATAGGTCACATAAAATGTTAAATCAAGGCAACGTAAAAATCAAGCATTATGGCTACATGATATATTGAATGGTAAGTATATGCGTCGACCCCTTGAGTCGCCTATTCATGTTCCTTGTTTTGTTTTGGACCTCATATGGCTCGACACACCTAAGATGTATTAGATGAAAACTTTGTCACATGGAATGATGAGAATAATCTACATGAAATCATAACCTTGGTTATATGTATGTCAAACGAACACAAAGGGTCAAAAGCGGTATGTATAAAAATTCATGTCGGAAACTATAAATTTTGGGCATGTTAAGATGCTATTAAAACAGGTCATATGGCTTTCATGGATCATGGGTGCGTTTGGGTAGGTAAAACATGTGATTATAATGGTTTTAATGAACCCTAAAACTGGACAGCATCATATGTCGAATTTGGGTGTGTCATAGATCGAATTTTATAAGTGCAATAATCTGGGTTTTGTTGAAAAAGTTTATTTTATGTCTTAGTTAAGTTTTCCAAGTGGTTTGGTTGAATTTGGAGTTGTCTAAGTCGTATTTTTGAATTTTACAAGATCAAGTGTCAAAGCCGAGAAAATGGGTCTCAAATTTAGTTGGATTGTTTGAATTTTTCATTTTCAAACCATAATGAATTAGGAGCTCTCCTTTTACAGAGTGACATTTAGGTTATAAATGAATTTTTGGGAGTTTTGGGAATTTTTCTAAGGTCCTTAAACAGTCTAATAAGCGCAAACTTTTAAGGTGTATTTTCTTATCACTTTTCAAGGTGTCGGACTTATGATTTTCCATAGGCCATTGTACTTGGAAATACAACCTCTCAATTTTTTGAGAGTCTTTTAACTCATATGGGAACCCCCGGATTTCACTTGATTTTATTTGAGCTAAGAAAGTATTTTATAAAAATCGTTAAAGTCTGGTCCAAATATGAGTTTAGGAAAATAAAAGATAAAATATGATATCAATAAGTAAAACACTTAAAAATGCATAAGAAGCTTATAAAATGAGTATATAAGTAATATATGATATCAATTCGTGTAGATACGTTGAAGGAGATACGACGTTGCTTCCCGGTGTAACTTTCTCGTTTGCTTTGATTTCGTTGCTAAGGTACAGATATTCTGACCTTTTCAGTAAAGGTTTCTCATGATTTTCTTTCTTTGGCCTTTCTCTTATGCTTATTAGGGTTTCCTATGCCATTGCTATGAATCCCTTCTAATTGTCTGAACCTCTGTTTGTCTGAACTTCTGTTTGTTGAACCTTGCTATATCTGGTTTGGACTTTCTGATTTGGACCTTATGATTATGAACCTTCTGATATGTATTTGCTTTGACCTTTATGATTACCTATGATCGTGTCATTTCGACATTCTCGTCGACCTAAGTTAGTTTGACACCTAAGCCATTATTTCACTAGGCATGGGGTTCCATGTCCATGTCGGTGATGCACCTCGGCATGACTCTAGGGGCGAGAGTGATGTTTCGCCACGCCCTTGGTGGTGGAACATATTTTGTATATGTTAAGGTAGGCGTATGGATGCATCCTAGATCCGCTCAGATCCGATATGTTATGCTATATTATGATTTGTACGGTGAATGATGTTGTGTGCAATACGCGTCTTCACGCCTAGGAGCTAGCTACTCCATTGGTTACCGAGGTCTCCTCCTATTATATATGGTATTCGAGGTCACCCTTCGAATACAATGGCTACTTATGATATGATATAATATGATATGATATGTTTCCGGCTCGTGGTAGATTTCGACAACCCTTACACTTTTGATATAGCTATATTATACCTTCGTATTCCCAACGCACCATAATCAGACATTGTTCATTACTCTGCACTTTATATGACTCACTTTACCAAGATATAGATACTCCATTTCATTGATCATCACACTTTCATTCCGTTACTTCAAACTAAGGCTCCATTCACGTACCGGGTTATTATATGTTTATTAGATTTGATTATGCTATTCATGTTTTATATGACTACTGATTACCCTGCTATGATATGATTAATATACGGTTATCTGATTTACCTGCTGTCATCTGTTTATATGTGATCTCACTGTTATGTGACCCTCTGAATGCACTGGTGACCATGTTAGTGTGTAATCGATAGTTTTGTCTGCTTATCATGTATACTTCGCTCGCTTAATTTTGTGGACTATGATTACCGATAGTATCCTTATATGCTTGTTGTTGACCGCCATGTTTGCATTTGCTTTTGCTACGGTTTGATTGGGTAAATGGTTCACTTGTGACATCGGCTTGTTAATTTGTTTAGTTGCCCGCTATGTCCTTAATTCATTTAATTATATCGCTTATATTGTATTCCTACTTATTACGTGTGATCGCTATGTATTGAATGTTGTTAGCACTTCCGTTGTTATGATCTTGGTTATGTCTTCAACTAAGGGTTTTGATCTGTGAATTGCCATGCTCACTTATTAATTAATTGCTTCCGCTTCCGTAGATATCTGTTTGGCTTGTATGTCTTGATTCTCGAATTGATTGTATGACATATATGTTGTGTTGATGCGACGCTTTGCTATGTTTGCTTATGTTTCAGTTCTTGTATGTCCGGTTTGTATGTGCTTGTTTATATGTCATCGATGCTTTGCTTTGCTTCGTTCTCCTTGTTATCTGCTCGTTTTGGATATCCGTATAATTTTGTTCTCGCAGATCCTCATTGACTCATTGTTCTCATTTCACGCGACTTTGTTATCCGCTTCCTTTGTTTCATTTTGCATTTGATTTTCTTTAGCTTTCATTTTGTTATATCTGCTCACCGAGCTTTTTAAGCTCAGTAGCATTTCTTTTCCTCGGCAGTGTTAGGTTTGAAGATGGGCTTTGATGGGTCGAGAGTCGGATTATCCGAGTGGACCAACCCTAGTTACCTTATTATTTGGATTTATTTTGTCGGGCTATTGTTTGGAGATCTCATTTTAAATTTAAACATTTTGGATTATGTAATTTTCCTTGTAAGTCATTGTTTAAATGACTTGATACCTTATTCTTAAGTCTTCTGCTTTTAATTGTATGTTCTAATATGACACCAGAATGTGACACTTCTACCCTTGTTGGGTTGGGGTGTTACAATTATGGTATCAGAGCAAAGGTTTCGTCTTGTTGACCTTAGGATTGACCTGTGAGGATTTGGGTAGACACTAGGATTCCGTCTGTTCTGATCTCTTTTGATTCCTTTTGATTGTCGTTCAGATTTGGCTTCGATATTCTTTTGTCTTCGCCGATTTGACCTTCTCCTTTCGCATTTGATTTTGTTTTTTACCTTGGCGCATTTGTTTGTCGATCGCTTAGATGAAGACTACCGTGGAACCGATGATAATGGTTCCGACCCTGCACTGCTGCAACAATTTCTGAAGCGGTTCGTGAAGCAGAAGCCGCACCCGATTGTGATGCTACCGGAGACATCAAGATGCTGCTGGAGGGAGCTGGACGGATCAACCAACGACGCAAAGACAGAGACAAGATTCAACTGGTGGCTGAGGAGATTCATCTACTTCACACGATTGGGCGCGACATGTGTTACTCTGATTTGTTTGTCATGCGTTTGTGGCGGTTTGATATTTTTGTCACACCCCCAATTTACCTGTTTTGCAGCGGAATGGAATTCCTGGGGGCATTGACTGTCATAGCACCACATCACAGTTATATTGAACGACCTAAAGTGTCGTTTTTTAAAAACACATCGTTGGATATTTCATAAAACATACGAGTTTACAACATCGGTCCCAAAAGTTTTACAATGTTTGCGTAAATACAAATATGTTACAAATCCAAACGATGTTTTGAAATAAAGTGCCATAATGTACATAATGTAAGTCGACCTTGTGACTCAAAAATATAGGTTCCTAAACCATGTCATGATGCGAATGCCTCGCCATTACAAAATACATTGCTAAAACCACAACAATAATGTTGGTGAGAAATCATAGGTTTATGTAAATGTTTTATACGACTACACAAGTATAGAATATGCATGACAATCGACCACGTAAAAATAATGTTACAATTGCTCTAAGCCCATGACCCCGAAACTAGACTGCTCAATAATGTATGCCCCGCAGAGTGTTTGCATGACAACTCCGTAATGTAATCAAATGAAATGCATCCGCTCACTTGGTTGGGATTCACCAACCCGGATGGAGGTGTCACCCTCGATAGATCTATCCACTCATCCTCGCTTCAAAGATTAACGGTTCATGTTCAAGTAATGGGGACTTTCAATTGGCAATGTGGTAACTTAAGCAATGTAATGAATTTAACATACTTGGTATCGTACAAAAAAATGTAGTGCAATGTATTCTCCCGTGGGTTTGAAAATAATTAAAAGCATGCACGGGCTATGAAAACTCACTTGGAATAAGCGGAATAACGGCAAAGTGGGTACACCGAGGTTTATAATGATCGCCAACCGGGACCTATTACGAATGATATGATATGTCATGAGTTGCAATGTAATGCTATGCATGCACTTCAGTATGTTATTTATACCATTTACGGGTTTTGAAAATATTACTCGTTGATTTAAAAATACTCTTTTGACGCCTTGACCCTTCAAATGACTTTACATGTTTTTACGTCAAAATGTCATCCTACAATGGTTTTATAATGATTTTGGTGAAATTACCATTTTTCGTCATAAAACAATGTCGTAGGAAAAATCATGAAATTAACAAAACGGCTCGGAAAACTAGTCGTAAAATGGTGTACGTCGATCGTTAGAGAAACGAACTTGACGGTTTTGGAAAGTTTGTATCGATATCTAAAAGTTTCATTCAGGAGTTTTCGTCCAAAAGGTCTAGATCATAAAGATATCAACGGCTAAAGTTGGTGATTTTGCTAATTAGGTGTAAAATGAGTTTCGGCCAATGTTTGAACATCCGTAAATGATTTACTATGACTCCGCTTGACAAACGGCTTTTTGTTTTGGAAAATATGGCCGATGAACTTGATTTTACTAGAAGACACTTCGTTATAAAAAGTTTCACATCATGGTTAAAAACTGCCGCAAACATGGACGATATAGCTAATGAAATACTTGTTACGTCAAAAATAATATAGTTTTTCAGAAATTAATATTTACGGCAACTTTATAAAAACGTGCATATATTTGTCGTTTTAAATCCGTTTTCTACGTAAAATATGTCCTTAGCTTCGTATCGAAGTATACTAATATATTTTTGAGAAGTCGAAATAATTTGTGAAGCTTAAGGCTGCTTTTGACCCGAAATATGTAAAAACTGTTTGCTGTTTTTCAGAAAAAAAAAAAAAAAACGTTTCGTCGTCAAACTTCAAAAATTCACCACAACCCGTTATAACTCCGTTTTTGTCCGCTCAAAAGGCCACGGATTCGTTTTAAAGTATATTTTCTAAATATGAAGGCCAAAATGTCGTACCAACAGTAGGTTTTTCCAGAAATTCGTTTAAGGACAGAACACAAAATATAGTTTACGAAATAGTTTTTCTCGGACAAAACCTATTCTAATTCCTTCAAATCAACTCCAAAGCTAACCTAATCCTACCATACACCTTCTTAGGGTGTCATGGGTTCCTAATCACCATCAAGACCAAAGATTACCATGGGAAATAATTATAGGATGACCATAAGTATAAATATAACTCTAAAATCATGAAATAAATGGTATAAATTACATAACATGCATATAAGTTCCAAAATGAAAAGAAACTTATGAAAATGATAAGGAAACTTAAAATGATGAAAACATGCTTACTAGTGCAAGTGAAGAGGTGAAAGTAACAAGGATAACCTAAATACTCTAGATTTTATTTCAAAATCTTAAGAAAGAGTATACACTAGATTGTTTATAATGCTTGATCTTGAGAAAATTTTGATCCCTTGGTGCTTCTTGTATGTGGCGGTTAGAGAGAAGAGAAACAAGGAGAGGATATTTTTTTTCTAACACTTTTGAGAAATGAGATGTATGAGAAAATTATTGAGATAATTAGCCTTATAAGTTAAAACATCACTAACTAAGTCTCATTAATGTAAACCCTCCCCTAGGTCAAGGGGAGGAATGCATAGATATTTACTTTTTTTTTTTTTTTAAACTTGTATAAATATATAATAGTTTGTGTAATAATTGAAGATGTAGAAAATGTATAAGTAAAAAGGTAAATGGTAGAATTTTGGTACAAGTAAGTTTTTATTAGGTCAAAATAGAATGTAATGAGTTGATAAAATTGTAAAAATACTTTCCTTGTGAAAATTGGTGATAAAATAATTATCGTCAAATTTTAAGAAAGCACGTAATAATTAAACTTTAACGATTAAAATACCAAATAAATTTAAACACTAGGAAAACTAAAAATATAGTTTTTATGAACTAAATGTAAGTTTAAAATACCCGGGATCATTTTGAAAATAACGAGTTAAATATACAAAATAATAACTCACGCGATAAAGATTATTAAATAAAAATTACGCGTTGCAAGTGAAAATGGAATGTCGTGAATGTACTAATGAGATGCACATGATGACCATGAAATGTAGACTACTCATAGTCCATATGAAATGTACGTGATGACATGATCATGAATTCGCCGCTAAACCTCCAAGGTTACGCGAATATGAAACAAGTAAACCAAGTTTACTAAAAATGTTGAAATAATGAGACATGAACGGTGTCGAGAGATGACCTGAAAGTACGGGTTGTCACAATTTTGCTATGTGATTTTGATCGGCATTGCTCTTCTTTGATTTGTTCAGAACTCGGTTTGAATCGTGAAGCGTTATCATTTAGCATTTTGGTAATATCTCAGCTTTTCTTTTGGATCGTCAATAATGAGTCACGAGGAACCGTTTTGTGCAAGTTGGTGGTCTTCTTTCGTTGTAATATGGTAAGTTGTTTGATATAGTTATGCTGTATGTATGTGGATCCCTTCTGCTTTAGTATGTTACTTGCTACCAGTATGTGTATCTGTTTTGTTGTGATATGGGTTATGTGGTTTGTCATGACTCGAGGCGAATATGATGACAATAAGGACTTGTTATGTGATGCAAGTATTATGATGCCCGATCAACGTGATAATACCGAGATCATATAATTATATTTGAACTTATTGAAATCATACAACGCCTTGGGAAATGCCCAGGGTTGGTGCGTGAATGGACTAGGGCTCATATCCGTTATTTGTCACTCTTCATGTTTGATTGGAATTTGCATCGCTTTGTGAGATTCTCACCGACATCCATTACGTGTAAGATTTGTACGCCTTGAACTGATACGGTTATGATATGTATGAAACTATGGATTGCTACACCTGCCTTGAAGTTGTACGTCTCTATGTACCTCTGCGACTTCAATTTTCGAGGACGAAAATTTTCTTTTAGAGGAAGAGTTGTAAAACCCTAAAAATCTCAAGCATGTTAAATGACTATTTTGCCCTCTATTCAATATTTATATTAAAAAAAAAATCGTCAAGATCCTTCAATGTGAAATTTAACCTAATTTGTAAAAGATTTGTCAAACCTAATGTACTAAATTAATGAAACCTTCTAATACTTTTCGTCTAAGCACGTTACGCTTATATGTTTCATGAACCGAAAATTTCCAAACCAAATATCCACCTAATCATAGAAGCCCATTTAAGATTGGACTTGGCTTTTTTCCTCCTTGCTCAAGAATCGAACCCAAATAAACCCTCCCTTCTTTTTTTCGTGACCTATACACAACCTGTCTTACACATGAAAACCCTAATCCTCTAAGTGGCGGCATAATTCTTCTCCTTCTCCTTTTTCTCTCGATCACAAACTGGAACAAAAGGGCGTGGTAAAGGCTGGATGTTGGGCTACTGGTTCGAAGGGGGCTGCTGTGGTGATGCTGTCGTGAGTTTCTGAGCCAAGAGGGGGCTGGTCGTGGCTATCTAGAGCAAAAAAGGGAGGACGTGGTGGCTTGCTTCAGTCCTTGTTATCACTTTCTTTCCCACGCCACAAAGGTAAAACTTGTGCTCTTCTTTTTGCCTTCTCAAATTCTTTTTGTTTTGTGATTCTGGACATGTAACACACCTTCCATACGTATGATTATACACGCATAATAGGTCACATAAAATGTTAAATCAAGGCAACGTAAAAATCAAGCATTATGGCTACATGATATATTGAATGGTAAAGTATATGCGTCGACCCCTTGGAGTCGCCTATTCATGTTCCTTGTTTCTGTTTTGGACCTCATATGGCTCGACACACCTAAGATGTATTAGATGAAAACTTTGTCACATGGAATGATGAGAATAATCTACATGAAATCATAACCTTGGTTATATGTATGTCAAACGAACACAAAGGGTCAAAAGCTGGTATGTATAAAAATTCATAAGCGGAAAATATAAATGTTGGGCATTTTAAGATGCTATTAAAACAGGTCATATGGCTTTCATGGATCATGGGTGCGTTTGGGTAGGTAAAACATGTGATTATAATGGTTTTAATGAACCCTAAACCGGACAACATCATATGTCGAATTTAGGTGTGTCATAGATCGAATTTTATAAGTACAATAATCTGGGTTTTGTTGGAAAAGTTTATTTTATGTCTTAGTTAAGTTTTCCAAGTGGTTTGGTCGAATTTAGAGTTGTCTAAGTCGTATGTTTGAATTTTACAAGATCAAGTGTCAAAGCCGAGAAACGGGTCTCAAATTTAGTTGGATTGTTTGATTTTTCATTTTCAAACCATAATGAATTAGGAGCTCTCCTTTTACAGGAGTGACATTTAGGTTATAAATGAATTTATGGGAGTTTTGGGAATTTTTCTAAGGTGCCTAAACAGGTCTAATAAGCGCAAACTTTTAAGGTGTATTTTCTGATCACTTTCTGGGCAGGTCTGGACTTATGATTCTCCATAGGCCATTGTACTTGGAAATAGAACCCCTCAATTTTTGGAGAGTCTTTTAACTCATATGGTAACCCTTGGGATTTCACTTGATTTTATTTGAGCTAAGAAAGTATTTTATAAAAATCGCTAAAGTCTGGTCTAAATATGAGTTTAAGAAAATAAAAGATAAAATATGATATCAATAAGTAAAACACTTACAAATGCATAAAAAGCTTATAAAATGAGTATATAAGTAATATATGATATCAATTCGTAGATCGTTGAAGGAGATCGACGTTGCTTCCGGTGTAACTTCTCGTTTGCTTTGATTTCGTTGCTAAGGTACATATATTCGACCTTTTCGATAAGGTTTCTCATGATTTTCTTTCTTTGGCCTTCTATTATGCTTATTAGGGTTTCCTATGCCATTGCTATGAATCCTTCTAATTGTCTCGAACCTCTGCTTGTATCGAACTTCGTTTGTTGAACCTTGCTATATCGGTTTGGACTTTTCGATTTGGACCTTATGATTATGAACATTCGATATGTATTTGCTTTTAATCTTTATGATTACCTATGATCTCGTGTCATTTCGACATTCATCGACCTAAGTTAGTTTGACACCGAGCCATTATTTCACTAGGCATGGGGTTCCATGTCCATGTCGTTGATGCACCTCGGCATGACTCTAGGGCGAGAGTGATGTTACGCCACGCCCGCGGTGGTGGAACATATTTTGTATATGTTAAGGTAGGGCGTATGGATGCATCCTAGATCCATTACGATCGATATGCTATGCTATGTTATGATTTGTCGGTGAATGATGTTGTGTGCAATCTGGCGTCTTCACGCCCTGGGAGCTAGCTATTCCATTGGTTACCGAGGTCTCCTCCTATTATATATGGTATTCCGAGGTCACCCTCCGAATAC
This sequence comes from Chrysanthemum lavandulifolium, assembly GCA_022545495.1. Taxonomy (NCBI): domain Eukaryota; kingdom Viridiplantae; phylum Streptophyta; class Magnoliopsida; order Asterales; family Asteraceae; genus Chrysanthemum; species Chrysanthemum lavandulifolium. The sequence goes on from CM040238.1 coordinate 139,164,126, forward strand.
AATGGCTTATGATATGATATGATATGATATGATATGTTTCGGGCTCGTGGTAGATTTCGACAACCCTTACACTTTTGATATACCTATATTGTACCTTCCGTATTCCCCAACGCACCATAATCAGATTAATTGTTCATTACTCTGCACTTTATATGACTCACTTTTACCAAGATATAGATACTCCATTTCATTGATTTGTCACACTTTCATTCCGTTACTTCAAACTAAGGCTCCATTCACGTACCGGGTTATTATATGTTTATTAGATTTGATTATGCTATTCATGTTTTATATGACTACTGATTACCCTGCTACGATATGATTAATATACGGTTATCTGATTTACCTGCTGTCATATGTTTATATGTGATCTCACTGTTATGTGACCCTCTGAATGCCTGGTGACCATGCTAGTGTGTAATCGATAGTTTTTGTCTGTTTATCATGTATACTTCGTTCAGTTAATTTTGTGGACTATGATTACCTGATAGTATCCTTATATGCTTGTTATTGACCGCCATGTTTGCATTTGCTGTTTATGCTACGGTTTGATTGGGTAAATGATTCACTTGTGACATCCGGCTTGTTAATTTGTTTAGTTGCCTCGCTATGTCCTTAATTCATTTAATTATATCGCTTATATTGTATTCCTACTTATTACGTGGACCGCCATGTATTGAATGTTGTTAGCATTTTCATTTATGATAATCTTGGTTATGTCTTCAACTAAGGGTTTTGATCGTGTGAATTGCCATGCTCACTTATTAATTAATTTCTTGACGCTCAGTAGATATCTATTTGGCTTGTATGTCTCGATTTCTGAATTGATTGTATGACATATATGTTGTGTTGATCGGCCTTTGCTATGTTTGCTTATGTTTCGGTTCTTGTATGTCCGGTTTGTATATGCTTGTTTATATGTCATCGATGCTTTGCTTTGCTTCGTTCTCCTTGTTATCTGCTCGTTTTGGATATCCGTATAATTTTGTTCTGCAGGATCCTCATTAACTCATTGTTCTCATTTATTTGCGACTTTGTTATCCATTTCCTTTGTTTCATTTGCATTTGATTTTCTTTAGCTTTCATTTTGTTATATCTGTTCACTGAGCTTTTTAAGCTTAGCCGCATTTCTTTTCCTGCGGCAGATGTTGATGGGCTGAGAGTCGGATTATCTGAGTGGACCAACCCTAGTTACCTTATTATTTGGGTTTATTTTGTCGGGCTATTGTTTGGAGATCTCATTTTAAATTTAAACATTTTGGATTATGTAATTTTCCTTGTAAGTCATTGTTTAAATGACTTGATACCTTATTCTTAAGACTTCCGCTTTTAATTGTATGTTCTGATATGACACCAGAATGTGACACTTCTACCCTTGTCGGGTTGGGGTGTTACACTATGTATGAAGTTGGATATGTATAAATCCGTGGCTTGTTTTATGAAATGTGACTCTTTATTGTTATGATTCTTGTCTTAAATGTATGTGGAAAATACAATCTTAACCAACTTTAACATGACAAAGCACCAAAGTCACAATTTTAAGCCAATAATACACCCACTGGTGGCGGTCCTACATCAAAGGACGGTCCCATAACTTTAAAGGACCGTCCCCCTATATTTGGGACCATCTCAGTTTATTTGTTGCTTATCTAATTTCTTTACCAATCTGATTTCTTCTCTGATTTACTATATCTCTTTCTTAATTAACCTCTTCTTATCATCTAAAATCCACTTCTTAGTTTATTTTTTTTCTCATCTCCACATATCTATATATATGTTCATGCTTTTGTCCACTAACTTGTTTTTGAATCAAGACATCATAGCTCGATTCCTTTCGTGCCCTCAACGGGGGAGCACTAATTAAGGGGGAGCATTCTCATCGTCTATTTCTTTCCTCTCTAATTATAGGCGGAACCTTTTTTATTCTACAAAAAGGGGGAGAAGTGAAACGAAACTCATTTAAACTTATTAAAACATATTTTTACCTAAAATGAGTTTATGTTTTATAATCATCGAAAAAGGGGAGAGTGTTAATAAAAATAATGTCAAACACTTTGTTTGCATTATTCCATCTCTATATGTTTTGATAATCATAAAACGTATGAACACGTTATGTAAAAATATACTTGATAAGTTTTTAACCGAGAAAACTCGTTTCGACTACAACATCACTTCAGGTATGTATAAACAACTTACCAACATTGTTAAGTGACCAAAGAATTTATTTTGTCCTTAAAACTCACATTTTATAAATGTGACAAAAGTTTTATAAATAAACTTTACAAATTATTTTTGTAAATTAAATAAATGTTTTATTCATAAGAAAATATTTGAATTTGAATTTTCCTTACCAAATCGGATAAATTTTCACCGGATAAACATTTTCCCACTAAAGAAAAAAGAGGAACAAACTCATGGGACGGTCCCATATAGGTCGATGATCCCTTAGTTTTATGGGATCGCCAAACAAATAAGGGATCGTCCTCCCTCCTCTTCGTGGCTGTAAATACCGCATTATTTTCTCAGAAAAACTGCACCTTCTAACTCTGATCTTTCTGTCCCATTTCTTCCCTATCTTTAATCACTTTAATGTGTCGTAATTTGTTTATAAGTGATCTCGTTATCCTCTACTCAAAAGTGCAAAAGAAGAGCCTTCTTACTTATCAAGAAACGAAGCATTATAGTTAGGATCACACACACGTAACTAGTGTTATGATTCTATTCTTCATCTAAATTCTCTAGTTCTTGTATCTTGTACATTCGTGTATTCGACTTGTGTGTGAGTCGAGATTAGTTGTATTTGCATAGATTTGGACAAGGTGTATGTTCGTGTAGTGTTGTGTATAGATTAGGACAAAGTGGAAGTACGTGAAGTGGTGTGAAGACTTGGATTATGTTAAGATCCAAGTGGACGAGGTGAAAGTCCATGAAGCTTTGTGTGAAGACTTGGATTGTGTGTACATCCAAGTGGACAAGGTGTAAGTCCATGTTGTAGTGTGTATCGGTGTTTATATTGGTTCTAGCTAGGATTAGAACTTGACATTCCGCTTAGTGTCGAAATTGGTGTAGCGTTGGTCGGTTTTCTCCTTTGAAGGGAGTTTGTTGACATAGTGATTGTGAACTCTCGAGTGTGATACTCATGGAGTGGAGTAGAGGCGAAGAGTGAGCTTCGTGCCAAACCACTATAAATCTCCGTGTCTTGGTTTGATCTTTCCATCTTTTTATCTTTCGTTCTTTCATACATTATTTATCTATATATATATATATACATATATGTATATATATATATATATATATATATATATATATATATATATATATATATATATATATATATATATATATATATATATATATATATATATATATATATATATATATATATATATATATATATATATATATTGTGTTTGTATATTGTTGATTGATATCTCATAACTCGAATCAAACAAGTTGAATATTGTAAAACGTAAACACAAATGGTAAAGGTATGTTCTTGATAATGTATATGACATAGTAACCGTTCATCTTAGGTGCTCATTTCACTTTCATACATGGATATCCCGGGTCCTAATGCTATGTTCATACTTGGCAATCACCGGTCCTCATATCTTGTTCATACCCGGCGATCACCCGGTCTTAACAACATTATCATACCCGACGATCACCTGGTCTTAACAACATTATCATACCCGAAGATCACCCGGTCCTAACATCATTATCATGCCCGGAGATCACCCGGTCCTAACATCATTTTCATACCCGGAATCACACAGTCCTAAAATCATTATCATGCCCGGAATTCACCCGATCCTAAGATCATTTTCATACACGGATATCACCCGGTCCTAATATCATTATCATGCTCAGAAATCAGTCGCTCCTAACATCATTTTCATACCCGGATATCACCTGGTTCTAACATCATTTTCATCCTTGGATATCACCCGGTCCTAACATCATTTTCACACCCGAAGATCACATGGTCCTTTACCCTCTTGCATGGATGCAATTCGGGTTTCATATCCACATAAGATTATATAATCATGTATGTCATCATAACATAAACATACACGGTCATTATTACAAATCATGACTACTTGACTAGACATGTAAATCATACGCGTAACTCAACTTATACTTGGTTTAGGCTTTCCTCGTGCTTCACACGATTACCTAAACAGATACAGTCATACTAGAACTCATTAGAACTCACAACCTCATCTTATAATCATAAACTTCATCCTTAATCACTAGTCATGGCTACTTGAAGCCTTATGCCAAGCACCATGAACTAACTATCAATATAGCCATATCATCGTAATCTCATAACATAAAACCTACTAACTTCCATAATATGATTTCAAATAAATTTTCTTCATATCAATTTTTATACACAAAATAATTATCCTCTAATTATATAAACATCATAACATAGTCTAATCACCATAATAACCATCCCTTTCTAAAACACCTTTTTTTTTTTAAATTTGACTATCATTCACAGGAAACACGCAACTTCCAAAATCAGGGGGCGCACAAGGCCGAAAACACCCCGATTACAACAGATTAAAAGAATACCAATCCTTCCATTCTATATTACAAATGTTTGATCTATTTCTAAACCATAAGAAGCTAATGGATTTAATATCTTGAAATATCTTCCGACTATCAAGATTAGAGTTGTCAAACCGGTTCTTATTCCTAGCAAGCCAAAGACACCAGCCCGTCGTGAACATAACACCTTTCAGGACTTCGCTCTTCCGCCTATTCAGGCCCACACCTTCATGCAAGCTGAAAATATCAAGCTGGGAGAACAAGAACAGGGGCGGTAATTTGCACCATTTCTCCACCCTATTCCAAACGTCCAAAGCGACCTCACACTAGCTAAATATATGGTCCACTGACTCCTCTTCGGACCTGCATAAGCTGTACATCGAGCTACCTACAACACAATTCCGATGACTAAGTTGATCCTTGGTGGGCAACCGACTCAGCCCCATCCTCCACATAAGGATATTACACTTCCTCGTCACCCATTTAGACCACTTGAACACATATCTGTTACTGTAATATTTATCACTAGAAAGAAAGTCCTTAACAGCTTTCACACTAAAACCATTCGACCCCCTACCCAGCCAACTCCAACTATCTATTCGATTGCATAAAACCCGACCTTCCAAAAGACTACCCAATCTCTGTCTTTCCTCAGCTTTAATTACTGACAACAACCCATTCGAAAGCCCCCAAAAACCTTCAAATCTATCCAGCACCGAGTTATACTTATCACTCACCATACATCTCTTAGCTCTATCATGTTTAAAAGATATCAGAAAGACATCCTTCAAAGGCAAATCACAAATCCAAGGATCGAGCCAAAATCTAATACATCTCCCGTTCCCCACCTCTCCTTTAAATAACTAGTTGAGGTTAACATCCGCGACACTAACCTTTGAGATCGTTTTGACAATCGACTTCCACACCCCCGGAACTGAGTTGCAAACGGGGAGAGAAGACCAACACCTCGTCGATCCGTGGATAGCATCCACCACCTGTCTCCACAAGCTGCTAGATTCATTCCTATAGCACCACACCCACTTAGAGAGAAGGGCGATGTTAACATCAAAAGATTACACAACCCAAGCCCCCCTACATTGACCGGGGATGCAACTCGATCCCAAGCTACCCAATGAATCTTCTTAACCTCCGATGAACCGCCTCACATGAACTTCCTAATGATACTTTCAAGGCCATTTAACACTTTGATCGGGGCCTTGAACAGGGACACGTAGTAAGTCGGGAGATTTTCTAAAACTGCTTTGATTAACGTTAACCTCCCCCCAATCGATAAACTAGAAGCTTTCCAACGCGAAAGTCTAGCTCTAAAAATGTCGAACAGAAAATCCCAACTCACCACTCTATTCATCTTCCCCCCGACACGGATTCCGGAGTAATCAAAAGGAGTGACTCCCGACAAACAAGACATGTTATTCGCAACTCTAGAGACCTCAGCATCGTCAACCCCCACTCCAAAGAGATGGGATTTACTCAGGTTAATTCTAAGACTTGAACAAATATAAAAACACCGCAAGATAAGATTAGCCTTTTTAACATTGAGCTCGGACCATTCACCCAAGAAAGTGCAATCATCGGCGTAAAGAAGGTGAGAGAATTGCGGACCCCCGTTAGGCAGCGTGACACCCCACCAAAAGACCCACTCCTACCCGCCTTCTTCATCATACAAGATAAAGCCTCCATGACTATCAGAAACAGGAAAGGCGAGATCGGGTCTCCCTGTCTCATGCCCTTACAACATTGGAATTCGAAAGTAGGGGAGCCATTCACAAGAACCGAAGATCTAGCCGAGGAAAGGATACCATAAATCCACCTGCACCATAAGTCTGGGAAGCTCATCTGAGACATAACCGACAAAAGGAATCCCCAATTGACGTTATCATAGGCTTTATTGAAATCGACCTTGAAGATAAAGATTTTCCTCTGATTTTTCTTAGCCCAAGAAATAGTCTCGTTCGTAATCAAAGGGCCATCCAAGATAAGCGGTCACTCAAGAAAGCCAGTGGTTAATAGAAATCAACGGGCTTAACACCTTTTTAGCCTATTAGCCAAGACTCGGATATAATTTTACTCGTGACCCCACCGAGTAATGGGTTTATACTCATTAAGGTGCCGGGTCCTTGACTTTGGGAATCAAGGTGATGAAAGCCGCATTACACCCTCTGTTTAAACCCCCGCCTCAAAGAAAGATTCGAAAAGGTCATGAAGTCTTTCTCAAAAATCCATAACCTTTTGATGTATTTAAAGGAGATACCATCCGGGCCAGGGGCCCGGTCTTCCCCACACTCGAAAGCAGCCCTTTTAATTTCTTCTTTGGAGAATGTTTTGACCAACATACTAGCCTCCTCTGCTGATAGTTTCTTATCGATATCACATTCCAAAAACGGTCTCTCTATCCAATTCTTGCTGAATTTATCCTTAAAGAAGTTATGCACATGCCTCTTGATCACCTTCGGTTTATCCACCCATTCGTCACCAATCATTAGACCATGAATCGCATTACTAACTCTTCTATTATTGATCAGCCAATGGAAAAGCGATTATTCCCATCCCCTTTCGCGGCCCATTTGTTCCTTGACCGCTGTTTTAAATCTCTGGTTTTACGGGCCTCAATTTCATAAATTATCCTCTTACATTCGTTTCTCGCCCAATCTTCATCTTCCAGAAGGTCCTCGGATTCCAAAGCAAGGTCAAATTCTTCCAGTTCTTTCCTGCATAACTCCAACTCATCAATTTCCTTTTGAACCAGCTCGTCTCGCCACTCTTTTAATTTTTGCCGCATCCATTTGAATTTCCTAACCAGTCTAACATCCGGATCACCATCAAAAACAAAATCGTTCAAAGCTTTAGAGACCACTTCCGCACATTCAGGATATTCAAGCCAAGAGTTGAAAACACAGAAAGGTTTGGGCCCAAAGTTAGTATCCGAAACAGACAATAGAATAGGATTGTGATCCGACCATAATCGAGGGAGCGACCTAAAGCAAGCATCCGACCACTTATCCACAAAATCCCTCTTAACTAAGCATCGGTCTATTTTACTTAACTTCTTCCCCCTCTCGTCTTCCTTAAAGAAAGTGAATTTGCTTCCTTTCATAGAATATTCATGGAGGTCCGTAGCTCAATAAATTCATTGAAATCACTAGCGCACTTCTTTTAAATTTCGATCCCTTTCTTTCCTCACACGACCTAACCGCATTAAAACCGCCAATCAAAATCAAAAGCCCATGATTACCACTAACAAGGCCTTCGGATCATCCTAAACCCTTAACTTATCCTCCTACTTTGAGGCGTAGATATTAATAATCGACACCACCTCATTGTAACCTATAACCGATCCTCTAACCATGAGAAAATTATTACATTTGATCTGATCCCTCTTCTTAAATACCGAAGTATCCCAAATACTAACCATTCCCCCAGACCTACCAATCGGCTCCACCACTTCAAAATCAAAGGCTGTTTTCCCCCATAACCTCTTTACCACCGACTCATTCAAACCACCACTTTGGGTCTCTTGCATAGCTAAAAAGGAGACCTTTTCTTTACAAATGATTTTTCGAATCCAACTTGATTTCCTCTCCCCCGTCCCTCTAATGTTAATAGACATGTAATTCATTGGATAACGGGATTTTTACCTTCTTCCACTAAAACACCTCTGATCATGTTATGAGCCGATGACAGATCCACACCCACTAGTTTACCCATCTCCAACGTCTCCATGACTGCGTGACTCACCTCTTTCTTCCGTTTGCATTCGGATGGTTGGGGCCCTTTCCCCAGACTATCATCATAAGGTTGGGAACTCATCACAGGAATAGATTGTGGAGAATTGAGATCAAGACAACCGGTTTGCTCCACGTTTGTAAACTGGTTAGTAACCAACGGGCCAGTGACCTCAGCCCCTAACTCCTTATCATTGATATCTTTCTCTTTAAGGCCCAAAATAATATCAAGGGAAAAAGGATCAGATTCCCTAGGCCTCTTTCTCGGCCTTGGGGAAAGCCCAATATTAAAATTAGACAAGGCCTCATTCACTTTAGAACTCTCCAACTGATCCTTACCCCCACGTGCTTCAGTAGAATAAAAGAAAGAGTTATTTTGCCCCACCCCTATATTCTTGTCTCCTATATTTAATTCCTTTTGCATGTGCGCCGACTTCTTAACCCCTTCCTTTTCCCCATGCAGCAACCCTTCAACTATCCCATCTTCCCCATGCATCGACTCCCCAACTTCTTTTTCCACCTCACCTTCTTCCATCTCATTAGATTCCGCAGTAGAAAAGAAGACAAAGGGACGGTACACTAATCACTAATCATTTAACCGGAGGTACTTTTTAAGTTCATTACACCGAAGGTACTTTTTAGTTAAATATTTGCGTTTTGGTCATTTGTTCTTAAATGCTAACTAAAATAACTTTCTAAGTCCCCATAAACACTTTTAAACTATCTACAGCTAAAACTTAAATTTTTGGGGTGTTATATTTTCGAAAAATTCACACAATCACATAATAAGAAAAATGATAAAAGATGAATGTAAAGCATATATAGTAGCTAATATATGTAGTATTAATTGAAAATAATAGTTATAAAGCATTAACCTATAAAATTCAAAACTTGAAACTTATAACTCGTTGACGCATGAGAAATGTAAGGCATTTCAAAAAATGGAAAAAGTAAACATGAAATTTTAAGGAGTAATAAAGATGTGAAAAACATGTAGGGAAATAAAAGGTAATTAAACATGATTTTTTATGATTTAAGATCAATCGAGACAAAACATTTTTACATACTTAAGTGATCAATCTCACCATTCATCTTCCCTTTATTTTATTTGATTTTATGAATGAGATTAATCACAACAATTTAAAAACCCACTTTCATTATTTTTTCAAATATTAATATCTTTCAAACCGTTAATCGTTAAGCAAAAAAAATATACCACTACGACAATCATTTAATTATCTTTCTATAGATAAGTGACTTTGATATACTTTCGACAATTTTTTTCCGTGTTTTCCTCTTTTTTACATTTTTTTTTTTTTTTTCGTTACTAAAATTTGCATGAAAAAATCACGTGTGATTAAACACTAATTTTAATATCACATGTGATATTAGTGTTAAATCACATATGATTTTACACTAATATCACATGCGATATCACATATCTCATGCAATATCACATATCACATGATGCGAATATCACATGTGATTTAACACTAATATCACATGTGATGTTACATATCATATGTGATTTTAACAGTAAATTCACATGTGATATTCAAATTAGTGTTTAATTACATGTGATTTTTTCATGCAAATCTCATATTCGGAAAAAAAAAACGAAAAAATGACAAAAAAACGTGAAAAAACGTTTTTTTTTTTTCCTTTTTTCGAAAGTATATCAAAGTGCCCGTCTATAGAAAGATAATTAAATACTCGTCGCGATGATGTAATTATTTTCGCTAACGATTAACGGTTTAAAGATATTTAAATTATAAAAATATGTGAAATATTAAAATGATTTTAATCGATTTATTTTTAGATAGCGGTAGAGATAAGTCCTTTAAAAATTTGGTAAAATAACTATTTTTTTTAATAGATAATTATTAATTCGGAATAAGAGTATAGTAATAATTTTACTTTCTCATTTTAAGAGTTTTTGGGTAAAATTATTTTCTTTTTATTTATAGTAAAGATATACCTTGCAATATGTTAAACCTTGGTATAAATGTTATAGTTAACGTCTCACCTTGATTACAAATATACGAGATTAATCATCGATTAGAGTTATTTGTAATTGGGTTTGGCGGTGTTGATCGTTATGATGGTCAAACTTTCAAAACTTGTAAATCTTGTTGAAACCAAACTTATCTCGAACAATTTTAATCAATTATATTTGATGTTTTTATCTCGTTCAAGATGATTTTCGAGAAAGTCTTGTCTATTCATCGTGAAATACCCAAAAAAGATTAATCGATTCACCGATTCACGATCAGATTTTACATAAAACTTTTTATATTATCATATCACCATTATAAAAGAAAATTGAGATTAAAATTTTATTATTTCACCTATTTTTATAATTTAAATATCTCTTAAACCGTTAATCGTTAAGCAAAAATAATTACACCATCGCGACAAGCGATTTAATTATCTTTCATGAGAGCAAGACTTTGATATACTTTCGAGAGAAAAAAATCGTTTTTCACGTTTTGGTCTTTATTTTGTTTTCTTGAACTGGATTTTTGCATTAAATATCATATATGATTTAACACTAATTTGAAAATCACATGTGATATTAGTATTAAATCACATATGATATGTAATATCATATATGATAATAGTGTTAAATCATATATGATAAATCACATATGATATCATATCATATATGATTTAACACTAATATCACGTGTGGTATTCAAATTAGTGTTAAATCATATATGATTTTTAATGCAAATTTTAGTAACGTAAAAAACAAAAAAACTTTAAAAAAGTGAAAAGCACGAAATTTTTTTTTGTCGAAAGTATATCAAAGTCTTATCTATGAAAGATAATTAAATGTTCATCGTAATGGTATATTTTTTCGACGGCGATTAACGATTTGAAAGATATTTATATTTGGAAAAAAAAAAAAAAGATGAAAGTGGGTTTTTAATTGTTGTGATTAAACTCATCAATTAGATCTAATAAAAATATAAAATGGAGATTGATCCCTAAATATGTAAAAAAGTTTTTGTCTTCAAATGATCTATCAAATATAAATCCATGAAATAGCATTGATTTTGGACTCTTAAAAAGAGTTTTGTTCTATAAAAGTAATTAACTACGGAGTATTATCTTTGTTGCATTCTAAATACATTTAAAAATAATAATATGAATAAACATGGTTGTAAATATCGCTCGGTGGTCGACCATAGCCAAGCGCTATATCGGTTTTGGCGGTGATATATCGGAGATCATAAATTATAAAGGAATTTATTTAAAAAAAAATATATATTAGCAATATCATAACAAAATAAGTCAATAACCACAAAAAACTAAAAAGTTTAACATCCTTGAAAAATAAAAGCCGCAAGTTCATAATTATTTATCAATTGATAAAAAATAATTAAATAAATAAAATCAGAGTTTGACCGATTTTGACTTAGGTTGGCCAATTTTTGACCAATTTTGACCGAATTTGACTGATTTTTTACCGATTTTAACCAAACCGATAAATTTAATTGATAAGTGAAATATCGTATCGGCCGACCGCCGATAAGCAATATATCAGCCGCCAAGACCAATATTTACAACACTGTGAATAAATGAATAAGACTTTTTTTTTTCTTCTCTAACAAGACCCTTTAATTAAAATTTTATTTTTATTTTTTTTGTTAAAGAAAATAAGTGTGGCTGCTGTTGATTTCATCTAAAGTAATTAGTATATGTAGTAAACATGTATTTCATAATTAGTTGAATGTTTATTAAAAAAAGATGTCAACCATGTATTTCATAATTAGTTAGATGTTTACTAAAAAATAGTTGGTCAAGTTTCACCACTGTCTTTGACTTTGCCGCTAAGTCAGTATTAATTGGTGCTTTCCGCATAAGGCATTCCATACAAATACGTAAATCAGTCAATATAACTGTTTATGTATAGTACGTAAAGCAATGATTATAGTAAGTTTATGTTGTGAGATTAGGTTAGTCATATGTTCGGTTTCCTTTGAGTGATAACAACCCATAGATAAGAGTGTTTATCTAAAGCTAGATTAATGCTCAAATACAACTAGGGTTTAGTGTGTGTAAAATGTGTAGAAGATGGATTTGGTTCTTCTCATGAAATGCATTTGTATTTATAGGGATGCATTTAAGGTTGTGTGAGACCTGTGAATGCGATCTAAGCATTTAGAGAGACTTACGTGGGAGTCATCCCATGGAGGAGACAAGAACGACATGCGGCATGGTGTCCTTGGCTCTTGACATTATGTGAATATTCGTAAGAGGTACGATCTGCATGTTATAGCGAAATGCCTACGACACTATCTCTGCACCAATGAGGTGTCTGCACGTGGCAATAATATAATAACGATATGGAGTACAAACAACCATGCCAATTGTTGCCATGAGATTGATTCTTTAGGCGAGGGTCGTTGTGACTTTGGTTAGTAGTTTCCTAGAGATTGATTCACTAGGAGAGCGTGTTGGGCCTTCACCCTCTTCATGATGCTATAATTATGTGGGCTTATCATCTTGCAAAAATAATTATGGTTTAACAATTTCGTGAAGGGGACATATATCTAACAAGATATCTAAGAAAGCCGTTATTGGGCCCACATATATTCACAGTTTGGCAGATGTTGACAGCCCGCCACTCGTTGATAGTGATCCAGTAATGGGCCAAACGCTAGAATTGACCCACTTTCTTGTCAAATAGGCCTTTCATGTCTCTTTTTTAAACTAGGGAATGGAAAGTATGGAACAAGCAGGGGTGTTCATCGGTTCGGTTATCGGTTTGTTTGGTTCGGTTTGTTCGGTTAATTTTTTTTCAAGATATAATCGAGAACCAAACCGAACCGAATTCAAATTTAACTAAACCGAACCAAAAACCGAAAACTGAACCCCAATAACCGAAAACCAAACCGAATAACCCGAACTACCTAAATTTAATAATTTATTCATTTATTTATATATATTTTTGATAAAAATAATTTTCAAGCTTAAAATAATTATATATATATATATATATATATATAAAGAGTTTTATATATATTTTAATATAAATATATAAAAATATATATATTTATTTAATTTATTTAATTTCGGTTTTGGTTTGGATTCTAAACCCATAATAAACGAAAACCGAACTTTTATTTCGGTTCGGTTCGGCTTTAATAATTTCGGTTGATTCTGAGTTCGGTTCGGTTTTTGGTTTTCGGTTTATTCGGATATTACCTAACCTTGTGAACACCCCAGGTTCTCGGAAAAATATGCCTTAATAGGATAATAATATACTTAACTAATAGTACATTCAAAAATTGAGATAATCAGACAAAAAATGTTAACATGATTATGACTTTTGTTAATTTTTGATAGGATTATACATACATTTAAACTTGTAAATTTTGCATTTCTACTTTTGTCATGAACAATAATCTTTGATTTTTTTTGTGGGATAATAGGACGTGAAAAGTTGACTATTTTCTAAGTGTATGTTACTATGATAATTTAAAAAAGAAAGTTGAAATCTAGACTAAAAAAATTTAAGGTTTCGCACTTTCGCTTATCAAAGTATTAAAGACTCTCATTAAAGATTTATTTTTTGTCACATGATCACCATAAGTAATTACGATTGGATGAGAATCTCGTAAAAGTTAGAGATAGTCACACCAACACTTGATTTTGTTTAGATAATTAAGTTTCCAACAATTAATTGTAATAAAAAAAAACTCACATCTTAACCACAACCATATGCTGTCATTAGCAAAAGCCAAAAATCTACGGTCGAATGAACACTCTACATTTTGCATTACCACATTTCTCAAACATAGTGGGACGCTAATTCGGTGACATGCTTTTTGTCTTCAACTATTGTTGAACATTGTTTTAACAACAACTAATCATGTGGATTAAGAGGTTATTTTGCAACCAAATTCGTTATGGGAAGATATGTAGTAACGATAGTCTCCTAGCCATGTAAGATACAAAAGATAGTTGTCAATGCCATACGAATTAAGAAAAAAAACACACTTTCATTATAAGGGACAAATCTTTGTGAACCTCACATACAATCGGCCAACCGATATCTAAGCCTACTAGCATTAGGTCCAAGTACCACGAGTACAATTGGATCAACACTCGGCCAACCAATATCTAAGCCTACTAGCATTAAGGTTTTCAAAAAGCCAACAACCATACAAGCTAGGTACATTCTATTTATTGAATTTTATAATAAAGTCGTCTAATGATTCTTTTTAAGTTACTCAAATAAGTGAACGATAGTACTTCTATCTTTTCTATGAACGAATTTTTAGAATTCAAAAATTATCTTTGTACTTTGTTCAACTTGACACTAAATTATTGATATCAAGAATTATTGGTATGTAGCATTCTTAAGAGCCGACTTCGTAAAACTTAACAATCTTTGAGGGGATGATTTTTATAAAACATTTTGCATAAATCATAACTTTTGTTAAAAATTTGGCATCTTAGATATGATACATGCCAAAAGCTTCTAAAATGAATGACCATTTTATTAATGCCAGGTTGGACAAAACGTAGATGATTTTTGTAGTTTCATCGTTCTTGTTTCTCAAGGCACGTGAGCAGTTGGAAGGAAAAACCCCCGCATGCACGCTAAAACTAAAGGCAAAGCTCAAAGAGAAATGCGGAACAAAAGACTGGCTTATTAATTAATTAATTTTTTTAGAACGACAGCTAACTATCTCATAATATACAATCACAACTATCCTTAAGCACGACTTAAACCGATAACCATTTGGTTGGAGAGTTTCTCACACAATAAAAGATACAATTAAGACACACGCTTTTGATTTTGCTAATTAACTAAAACATAGGGAAAATGCATCTTTCTTCTACGGCAAAGCTTTTATATAAAAAGGCCTCCATGACAAAAGCTTATGCAAGAAAAAGAAAGTTTTAGACATGTTTTTTATAACCTTTTTTAGTTTTTTTGATAGAATTGATTTTGAGTGAAAGCTATAGTTCGTATAATTTAAAAAAACATCAAACCTATTCTAAAATGAAGCATTTGGACTTCAAAAAGTCAAAGATATGTTAATCTGCTAGAGGAATTATATCCATTTTCACACCTTGTTGCTCAAGAAACTACGGCTTCAACATTCAAATGACTCCACATTTTCAATTTCTGGTGTGGGTGAGTTAGTTAATCAATGCCATGAAGATCTTGCAAGCACTCTTTATAATGTCATGGGGTAGGTGAAGCCATGATCTAGAAATTGGAATACTACGTTTTTAAAAATACAAAAGCTTTAAGCATGTTCTTTTCAATAAAGTGTGAGTTGCTTGGGGTACTCAGAATTTAAGTTTCCATTAAACCTGGTTGCTAAATATATCAAAGTATTAAGGGTGCGTTTGGTAAGCAGTGGAATCACTATAGGTATAGGTTTGAGAATGAAGAGTAATAGAAATGAGTATAACTGTTTCAAAAATGTTGTTTGTTTTACATAATGTGGGTTTGAATATCAAAATTTATAAACTAAAAAAACCATAAATTATTATTGATGAGCCCCTCAAAATTAATAAAATATGTTTGAGTATTGAATTGATTCAAACATTCTGACAATGAAATGACATATGTAATGGGCCCCTTAAACTTTACTATATTTTAGATCAAAATATGAAGAGGTTTACAGATACCTATCAAATTAAACCGGTATGTGGATACCCATTTCCTAAGGGTATCTTAATAGACACATACCCGTACCTACTAATACCAAATATCTTTTATGACATTCAAATCCATAGACTCATATCTATACCTACATACCAAACGCATCCTAAGTTAAATTTGGAAGGCAAGGAGAGTACCCACCACCTTACACCTCAACGTCACGTCAACATCCTCTCTCCTATCTCTTTTCCACTCACATTTTGTGGATAAGACACTCACTTTCACCCACATTTTTTTTTTTTTTTTTTTTTTTTACAACAAAACACAAGTTGGGAGGTTGCTTGATTTAAATTCAAATACTACGATTGTATGAATACAAAATTCAAATTCAAATTCAAATTCAAAATTTCCTATATATATCCACATTCACAAGCCACACACACACACACATAAAATTTCTTACCAAATTCTCTAAATAATGTCTAAAAAGACTTCAACCAACAATTTCCGAGCAAAAGACTTCGCCAACAAATTAATGAAGATGAACTTTTAAGAGAATTGGAGGAAGTCGCTCTTAAGGAGGAAGCGAGAAAGGAGCAAGCGAGAAGAGAACGAGCCAAAAGGGAGGAAGTCGAAGGGCGACTTATGCTCCAAGATGAAGAGGTATTGATAGAGATGGAGGAAGTCGCTCGTAGGAGCAAGCGAAGGAGGAAAAGAACGTCGGGACAGAGAATTTGATGCTTTGTATGCAGAGTGGGATGAGATCAGATTTGAAGGTTCATCTTCCTATGCTTACGACGATGGTTGCGACTCCAACAACTCTCAAACCTGGGATCACCCGGATTATCATTAGTTGTTTTAATACATGTCTTTTATTTTATGTATCGCGATTTAATTTCCTATGTAACGTAGTCTCCTTTTTTTATGTAATGAATAAAAGTTTGTCCACTACTTTGGTGCTTCATACTCTCAAATTAATATACAAACTATACATACTTTTTTTAAATTTGTGCACACTTGTCAACTAGGTGACCAAGTCACCTTAATTTGTATAGATTTGCAAGACTCACGCGTGAGGGTACAAGGGCGGCAAGGTGAGTCGCGAGTGAGGGAGGGTAAGGTGACCGAGTCACGGTTCCTTGCCCTCCAGCCTTATAACTCTTTAACTATCTACTATTAACAGCAAAATTACAAGTTTTTGATTTGTTAAACTAATATCAAAACAAATTTAATTGTTTTTTTTCCCTCTAAATGTGTTACATCAAATTTTTAAAACATGATTAAAATAAGTGAGTTTATATTCGACAATCAATGTTCTATTCAGTTTAGCCCTTATCTTTTCACTAGGAAGAATTATAATACCTTTCAAAAGCCTTCTATGTAATATAAGGGTTCGTTTGGTATGGTATCTAGAATTATCATAGGCACGGTTTTTTTATTAGATGGTGTATGAGATTGGGATATTAATTTTATTATCTTCAAACACATAACACCTAATCAATACACCTCCTACATGCTTGTCTACATGATCACATGTTTACACATATTCGCTTTTCACGCATAACTTAACAAGATATGAAAGTCTTAAGTATCATAAACACATCACGACACGGTTTCAAGTACATGATACTTTAGAACAACGTCTTAATAACTAAGTTGAGAAGTCAGATCATCTTCATGACCTACATCTTCAAACCCACCGTCCATATGGCTCTTCCGCATCCCAAAAGAAATCATCCAACTCTGAATACCTTTAGTTCCTTACAAAAACGTAATGCAGTAAGACCATAAAAGCGATTGATGTTCAATTACTCCGCTTTATTTTTACTTGCTTCGGTTGTTGAGCTTGGAAAAAGTGGCTTTTTTGCAGAAATGGTCTTGGTTTCACTTTGAGCTATTCCTGTATCTTCGACCTTAGCTGAATCTAATGATGATGGTGTGTATGATAGTGTAGAAGAATTAACATGTGGTAAGAATTAGCCAAGACTTGCATTTCTTTTAAACCATTATCTATGAACATAATGGTTCTAACCTATGGGGTCTTTTGTTGTTTCGCTTGTTCCCTGATCTTCGGTGGTTTTATCCAACACATCATCTAGAGTGAAATCAACCGCTCCTGTTTTGCTTGACGTATTGAAATGAATTTGGAATGTATAGTTCTTCATTTTGATTGCCAGTATCTCAGCTGGGATTTATCGGTGAACTGGTGTTTTGAGCATCTGAACCAATTTGGGACATTCATGTCCGGTGATAGCATCGGCATCCATGGTGAAGAAAGTGAACATTGTTGTTGTTGTTCTTTTTCATACTCACATACACTCTTATATAATATTTCATGTTCATTTTATATCACCTTTAGATGCTTTGTTGTGTTGAAATTGGATTTAAAGTTAAGTTGAAAACCCTAGTTTTGAGAAGAAAATTTCAATCGACTAGTTCATAATAGAAAACCACTTTATAATTTGTTCTGGAGAAATTCCCATGGTACACACTTGTATATAGGTCCTTTGTACTTCCCCGTCGAATTTCATAATTTTTGGATTTGATTTGGTATTTTTAAAAGTGATATGCAATCGGTTGTCAAAACCGACATGAATCTGAGTTATGAATTTCAAACTTAATTGGCACCATATTAGGAGTAGTTTGGTGAATTGAACTTTTTTAACTATTTTTAGATAAGACTTAAAATTAAATTTAGAAAACCGAATCGAGTCGTGAGGTTAAATAACGAAGATATGACCAAATTAAGTCGAGGTTATGTTTTACAATTCAGTAGACCGACACCCTTGTGTTCTTTTAATTCTCTGGAATTATTGGTGTAGAACTAATAAAAATGGCTTACGTTTTTGGAAAGTAGACCAAAACTCTCAACCTAGAATTTTGAACCAATTGATTTCATTAGAAAACGAGTGAGATATAGCCCGAAGAAGTCAAAATGTTTCTTGAAAACAGTAACATCAGGTCCAATTATGAATTTGTATAAACCGACACCCAAAATATGTTTTCACGAATCGATGCCTTGAAATAATGAAAGTAGACATATTCACCTATGTTTAGAGAGTTTAGCAGATAAATGAACTTGAAACACGTAAGATACACTCATTCAAAGACGTGTTTAAAATCAATAAACTTTTATATTAAAGTTTTGAAATCGTAAATGTGTTTAATTCATTTTTCTTAAACTTTGAATTACGTAACTTTATGAAACCTCACTACAAGTATATAAGAGTGATAAAACTTTATAAAACTCATATGCATTTAGTACATGTCGCGTTTTCCTAAAGCGACTTATTTATCTAAGTAGCGTTTAGGATACTTGTTGTTGAACTCATATTACACATTCCCGTTACATTACTTACTCAAGGTGAGTTTCATGGCCCAATTTTACTTGTTTATACTCGTTTAGAAATACTTTGGGGTGAGAATACATTGCCCCTTTTACTTATGGACACAAGTACTTAAACTTTTACGAATTGCCTCAGTTACCACATTTGCCATGAAATCCCCACTATCACGAACCGTTAATTACGTAGTAAGCGTGAATATTGTGAATATATCTATTGGGTTGACACCCCCGTCCGATCTTGTGGTCCGCACTTGACATTTACATTTACATAAACCTATCAACTCACCAGCATTATATTGACATTTTTAGCAAAAAACGAGTATTAGTTTTTTCGGTCAGTATGTCGCGTGGATAATTAGGAGGTTACTTGTAGGTGGGCTCCAGTTGGGGTCCATGATCTACGCACTCCCACACTTCATTATCATTCCCGAACTTGCTTGTACACTCGGTGGATGATGTGTAATACCAGTATTTAGATCTCTTGACATTAGTTATTGTTCCTTCATAGGTGAATTGGACACCATGTAACCATAAGAACACCTAAGTGCGACAAATCATATTTTTCAGGCTAATACTTAGCTATAAACTCAAAACATTTAACTTTGAACGCTTGAACTTTTACTTTAGCTTATAACCGTTAGGTTAAATCGCGTACGACAAAAAACAACTTTAAACGTAAATTGACACTAGACTAAGTTTCTTCTATGTCAAATAAATACAATATGACTTTAATAATTTTTTTTATCAGTTTATGCATTTGGTTTATAATTTTAACATGAAACGTCTACGCCTTGCATTACATCTCATGCATGCATGGAAATACCCAACCAATTCACCACCTTTGCACTATAATACATACACATAATTTATAACTACCAAATTCAAAAATCCCTCCCTCCTCATACTCAAAAGTCGGCCACCCTTAGTGGTTTACAAAACCATGTGTTATGTCATGCCAAAAGCCAATTACTTCCATCCATAAGTTTTCTCGTAAGTCAAAGCTTATCCCATCCCTACTTCTTATACATATGATTGCCTCCTCCCACCTCCTTGGACCACTCTTAACTTTTTCCACACAGGTTAAGACCATGCTCATGTGAAGGCATGAAGCCTTTTGTTGCTTGCCCAAAATACCACTATAAAAAGGCACCTTCACTAGTCATTTCTTCACATACTAAACACAACACTCACCCTCCCCACTCCTCTCTGCATAAACGGAATCCCTAGGGGTATATAAGGAGCATTCAAGAGCTTTGGTATTTTGGTTTATGTGTTGGTTCATAGTTAAGGTTTTCTAAGTTCATAATCTTGGGTTTTCTAGTGTGTTCTTTTTCACTAATCTCCATCAACTCATTGTAAGCATCCACCACATTATAAGACCCTGTTGAATGAATTGGAAAATGATGGTGTCAAACTGTCTAAACATGAAATTAATGTAGGTTTTGTCATGATCTCTCGAGAAATGGTTGAAGTTCTCTCGGGGACTTAGAAATGCAAATCACATTCAAACTCTTAGACTTCACGAAATCTATGAGAAGTTCGTCTATGAAGATAATCTTATAAATAGACGATACGCTGATTTAAAGAAGTCTCAGGAAGTTAAAAAGTCCCTGGAAACTACCTCAACACCCATTTCAATTGCTTTCTTTTCAAATAGTGTTGTTCAGGATTTTCAAGAAAACTCTGATGATGAGGCTGATGAAAGAACTAGTGAGGAGTACCTGAATGACTTACACAATGAGTTTCAGGAAAGGGCACTCCTTGCTAATTAAAAAAAATTTATAAAAAGGAACAAACACTTTTCAAGTGCTAAAGCCAATTAGGACACTGAGTGCTTTAAATGTCACAAAAAGGGTCACTTTGCAAAAGATTATTTTTCAAAAACTGTTTCAGAACCCTCATACAAGCCCTCAGGGTCAAACCAGTCCTTAGGTTTTTGCAAGTTTCAACCCAAGCTTTTTCAGTCTCCTCAAACTTATCAAAATAAGCCTGACCAAAATAAAACTGTTGATTTTGAAGCAAAATATAGGAAAGCTAAAGCCAAACTTGCTATTCTTGAAGCCACTTCCTCAGAAACTACACAAACTGTTAAATCTGTGCCGGGAAAGAACAAGGGCCTTGTAGCTGAAGTCTTTGACGGGGATGAAGAGCCAGTTTCCTCAGATGATGAAATGGTGCAAGTCAGTGCACTGATGGCTCTCTCAGAAGAAGAAAAGCTTGTAGTTGGAAAGAATCATGCAAGAAATGGTGAATGGGTTAACATCACCATGAAGAAGGTAAACATCTTACTTTCCATGGATGATAATTCAGACTGCAAATATTTCATGAATTATATAAATGTCGATCTTAAGTTCGTTGAAGAGCAACGATTAAATCTGTTTTCCAAATATAACAAGTTAAGTTTTGAGTTAAATAAGTGTAGAGGTGAACTTCTTATTTTAAAAGAAACCAAGCTTGAGGCTGTTGCACTTCAAATTCAAAACTCTGAGTTAGTAAACGAAATCAAACTATTCAGGAAGAACTTAAGAAAGGAAAACAAGTCATTGAAAGTTGGACCACCAAGAACCCTAGAGTCTATGAAACTGTCCAAACCCCTAATAATAAAAAGAGAATAATAGGTGAGGACCAACTCACTGATCCACTCAGTGAAGGTCAAAATCCCAAACCTTTGTGTCTGCTGGTCTGCTCTCTAGTCAAGAGATAATACCTAAACCCAGTGACTGGGTTGAAAGGGTAAACCCGATAATAAGCTACGTAACTTCGATTCTGGAAGAATACTCGAACTCGAAAGTCAGGCACTCAAGAACATGCTTGGACTCCCTGATGTACCCAGTAATACTGAATCCATCAATGAGTCTCAAGCTGAATCACAAGCACCACTTCCACCTCCGAAATCTCTTTGGAGCTGCACCTAACTCGAGCTTACTCCATTAAAATACACCCCACACTCTCTAGAGAAAGATCAGCCTTGGTAGAACAATCCGAAAAGACACGAAAACCAAACAAAGAAGATTCAATTCCCATCGAGACTTCCACATCTTCGGTTCCTACTAAAGAAGATCAAATCAAACAGTTGACTGAACTTGTGAGGAAATTAAGTGAAAAGATTAACTCAATTGAGAAGGTTCCTGATTCAATAATCAAGGAACCAACGTCAACCTCCTCAAGTTCCTCCAAGTCAAAAACTAACTCCAAGCCCAAACAGAAGTGTGAACTGTGTCATTATACAAGTCATACCACTGATAATTGCTACAGAATTCTCTTTCACATGATCTGCAAAATAGAAGATCACATAAGTTCTGATCACTTACAATATACAAAGTCACTGAGTGAAGAAAAATTATATGAACCTTGGTCACAAATATGCTTCATCATCAAAGCAGGCTCAAAGGCAAAAAGCTAAACCTTTTCCTCCTTTTCCACACTGTGGCTTTAATGACAATCATCATGATGATTGTCCCATGAACTCCGTTGTGAAATATGTGAAAATCCAGCACATGAGACATCTCAACATGACATGGTCATACATGCAAGGAGAAGCACAAAATCACCTCGCATCACTGAGTCTTTCTTAGTAAGGAAGTACAAAACCTGTGGTAGCACTGTTCACTCAACCAATGACCATGAGTCCATTGCAAAGTTCAAAAATTCCATCAGACCCAAGTACACTAGTAAGTGGGTTAGCAAGAGAAACTAACTCAGTTTACTATTTGCGCAGAGACATGCCAGGGAGCCTGTTTGGCATCTTGATAGTGGATGTTCAAGAAGCATGACTGGTGTGAAGGAATATCTGCACAAATATGTATAAGAACCAGGACCTAAGGTAGTATTTGGTGATAAATCATCATGTCCCACTGAAGGTTATGGTTCAGTAAACTGTAATGGTATAGTGTTCTCTAGAATTGCTTATGTTAATGGTGCAAGTATAATCTCATCGATGTCGGTCGGTTGTGTGATGCAAAATACATAGTCTTGTTTGATGATAAACAAGGTACTATTTTAATGCCAATAAAGAAGTTGTTCTCATAGCTCCTAGGAGAGATGATGTATATGTACTAGACATGTCAACTCTCTCGAGAATGGAACATGTCTCTTTTCCAAAGCTACATGAAACTATCAATCGGCTATGGCACAAGAGACCATCTCACTTGAATTTTAAAAATATCAACAACTTGGCTAAACAAAACAAAGTCCTTGGTTTACCATCACTTGCATTTGCAAAGGATAAACCATGTTCTGCTTGTGAGAAAGGAAAACATCACAGAGCCTCCTTCAAAGCAAAACAAATCTTTTCAATCAAGAGTTGCCTTCACCTCTTGCATATGGATCTGTTTGGACCTGTAAGTCCTAGATCAGTCCATCATGAGAAGTATACCCTTGTCATTATTGATGAGTTCTCAAGATACACTTGGGTATATTTTCTTTCCAAAAAGAGTCAGGCAGCTGATACAATAATGGCATTTATCAGGAAGAAGATTGAGTACCAAAATGACATTAAAGTAAAACAAATCAGAACTGACAATGGTACTGAATTCAAGAATCAGGAGCTTGAGGGTTTCTGTGATGAAAAAGGGATTTCCTAAAATTTCTAATCTCCTTACACCCCTGAACAAAATGGGATAGCTGAAAGGAAGAACATAACTGTGACAACTCGTAAATTCAGGTCATTTCTCAAATTTACTATTCATCTCGGGAATTTACTATTCATCGGTTACTATTTATCATTTTACTATTCATCGTTTTTGAAGTCGATTTGATATTCTGAGAACGTATTTCAAAATTTTACTATTCACAAAACACTATTCATTCCCCGAAGAAAAATCACTATTCATGCTTCACTATTCATCATTTAACGTAAACTAGGTTTACGAGTATCAAATTCGCGTAACCGCAAGGGTTTAGCTGCGAATTCATGAAAAATCATTGAGGACATTTCATATAGACTAGATTTAGTCTACATATCATCAGTAACATCATCATCATATTACCTCATGCATGAGTTTGCATATTTCATTAAACGTATATTTTCCTATTAAATAAACGCTATCGCATAATCATTTATTTTGGATAATTGATCCGGCACTTCCAAAGATTATCCTGATATATTTTTATACTCATTTTAAGACTATAAAAATTATATTATTAGTTTACCCGATGTTTTGAAATTATTTTGTATATATATATATATATATATATATATATATATATATATATATATATATATATATATATATATATATATATATATATATATATATATATATATATATATATATATATATATACTAGGCAGTACCGTGCCTAGCGGCATCGGTTTCTAGCGGCAGACAATTAACGATATGCGATATTGTGGTAAATGTTTCATCTGACTTCCTTGAGACGTTATGTTTTCTAGTTTAATTCTTTGGTTTCTTGTTTCGACCAAATTTTGTGTGAATAAAATTTTAGCAAATTGTTTTGTAGCGTAAAGGGAATTATTTTCCGGTAATATTTTTTTATTTGAAATGTTTGATAGTAGCAATGTCTATAGTTTTCAAAAATTTTGTGTGTCAAAATAATGTGATATTTTGTTGTTATTGAATTCGTGTGTTTAGTTTAGAAACATAAGTGCCCTTTTGATGTTTAGCAACGATCAAGTGAATTTTCTAAGCTTTTGGTTAATCCATCATTGGTTCGATGGAGGTCGATTTAAAGTACATAAACAAATTTGGTGTCATCACATTATTAATAAAGTAATCTTCATGACACTATATTTTAAAAGCAAAATAGCATATCTAACTAAGTAATCTTTTTATATTAACTCTACCTCTTCTTAGATGGTATTTTAGATTCGACAGTTCATGCGCAAAGTTAAAACTAATTTTGCATACACTCACTATATTAGAAGTTGATGCGACCTATAAAATTTTAGTATTAAAATTTGAGTACTCAAATCAGTAAATCTGAAAGTGTGGTCACATCCTCGGTACTTTTATCTCATACTGAGATTTGAAAATGACCCTTTTACCAAGAAATCACATTTCCCATGATTCAAATTTCAAACCATTTCACTTTGGATTCCTTCTCACATTTTCGGTTTCCATGATTAAAAATTTCAAAACAAAATTAGAATTTGTAAATGAAAATAAAGCTCCAAAATATAATCTTTTCACCAAATAACATGTTTATGCCAACAGCTTTCAATAATGGAGGTTGTGAAGATCAGAAGATCTCACATTTATGTTTAAATTTACAAATCATTTTTTCATACGAAAATTTAAAATAAAACCCCATCTTTGACTTATTGCAATTCGGCTTTTTTTTTCAATGTTTAGTTAACGTGCATGTCATTTTTATGTTTTTTATATAAACCATAATTACAAATAGAGTTGTCTTGACTAATTTGTTTGGCACACGTTTATGTCTATTTGTTTTGCATCCCACTTGTGTGTTATGCGTCGTGTCCCACGTGTCTATTTGATAGTCCGTTATCAAGTCCCACTTGATAGTTAGTTACGTTTATGTCTATTTGTTTTGCATCCCACTTATCAAGTCCTCATTTTAGTGTTGTAGCTCTCCTTTTGTTGGATATATGTATAACTGAGATTATATAAAAGTGAAACAAATTACCAAAAATCATACTCCGTATAAAACAACATCTCAAACTCCAATAGTGTCTTGAAAATTGAGAAAACATTTTGATACTTTTAAAGATATGAATAGTCAAAAGATTCCTTGCCTCGAGCCCATAAAAGGTTACATGAAAATCCTTCTTTTCCACTTCTTTTTTCAAATTATCAACTAACTCATCCCAAACAAATAAAATCATACAATAAACTCATCTAAAAAATTAAAAAGTACTTTATGTGATTAAATTTTGAAAGCCAATCATGTCAATGTTCAAAACCCATGTAAGTATCATTGGCGTCCAAAGCATCCGGTTAAGCATCATAAGCCTCAAAATCTTGGGTCCAAAAGAGTAAGTCAAAAAATAAAAAAAAATAGCAGATTCCGGCAAAGCTACTTTCAAAAGAATTCTTCAAAACTTAAAAAAATATACATTTATCAAAAATACTTTCAAATTTTACGACAAAAAAAAAAAAAAAAAAAAAACTTGGATCTATTAAAAATTTACGGATCTTTAAAACAAAATTAGATCTAAAAAATGATAGATCCGCAAATAAAAAGTATTAGATAAAAAAAATCGGGTCTATAAAAATAATAAACTCACGGGATCTTTAAAAAAAATACGGATCTTTAATAAAATGAATTTTTAAATAAAAATCTATAAAAAAATTACGGATCTTTAAAACAATATTAGACTTATAAAAAAAATGATAGATCTACAAATAAAATTATTATATCTTCAAAAAAACATTCGGATCTATAAAAAAATTAAAAAAAATAACGGAGATCTTTAAAAAAAAATTAAAAAAAAATGATCTATAAAAAAATTTAAAAAAAAATAGATCTTTAAAAAAAATAGATCTATAAATAAAATTATTATATCATCAAAAAAATACATTCGGATCTATAAAAAAATAAAAAAAAATAACGGAGATAGTTAAAAAAAATTTAAAAAAGCGGATCTATAAAAAAACTAAAAAAAAGGATTTTAAAAAAATTGATCTATAAAAAAATACGGATTTCTAAAACAAAGATCTACAAAAAAAATAGAACTACGATAAAATTATTATATCTACAAAAAGCATTCGGATCTATAAAAAATTAAAAACTAACGAAGATCTTTAAAAAAAGTCCGATTTTTAAAAAGTTTAAAAATTTCTGGTCTTTTAAAAACAAATAGATCTATAAAAGAAAATTATACGGGTCTATTTTTTAACCAAAAACATATTTATGAAAACAATTACGGATCTACTTTTTTTAAACAAAATACGCATATTTATGAAAATAAAAAGTTACGTATCTATTTTTTTTTACCAAAAAAACGCATATTTATAAAAAACAATTAAAGATCTATTTCTTTTTACCAAAAAGCATATTTAAGAAAATAAAAAGCGGATCTAATTTATTTTAAGAACAAAAGCATATTTATGAAGAAAAAAATTCGGATGTATAAAAAAGCGTACCACAAAAGCGTGGTTGGGTGGGCACGGTGGTGGCGGCGGTGGTCTTGTGGATGCAGTGGTGGTCTTGTGGTGGCGCGGTGGGTGGGAGTAGAGCTTGGTTGGAATTAGGGGGTGTGTGTGTGTTTTTATTTAAAATGAGAGTGTTTTGTGTGTGTGTGTGTGTATTTTATGGAGAGAGTGGTATTTTTTAGAATGAGAGGGTTTGGTTGGGATTAGGGTTTGGTTGGGAGATAGTGGTGTAAGTGTGTGTTTTTTAAATAAAAAATGTAAATATGAAGTAAATAGGATTGGATGGTGGGTGTTTGTTGGTATTGGTTTGTTAGGATTGGATGATGGTTGGATTGGTAATTTTTAGGATTGTATGTTGGTTTGGTGTATGTAAATTTAGGCTTGGATGTAGGTTTGGATGGCTGAATCTTAAAAATAGAGGGTTGGGTTTTGGTTGGGGATATGCATGCTTTATAAGGAGTATAGATATATATATTTACGACGGTTTTCGTGAATTCAATTCGATAATTATTTATTCACTAAATTCTTGTAAGAAATGTGTTTTTATAATTTTTATGACTTCGATATATTTTATTTGGTTTCGTTAAAATCGATTTTTAGCTAACGCTACATTAAATAATTAATTACATGTACAAAGCACACATTATACACAGCTTATTACATATTTAACTAACAAAATCATCAAATCCTTTCCCCAATTTACTCATTGCCGACACCCCCCTCATTGTCATCACTTTATAAAATATCTTGCATCCTTATGTACACATACACAATGTTGTAGCTAGATATTTACAATAAAACAAAGACTTTTACAAAAATAAAACACACAACATATTCTAAAAGGTGAAAAAGAGAGAAATCTTCTCCATTCTTTTGTGGTGGTTCGGCCAAGAGCAAGAAGAACAAGAAACCATGATAATTTTTCAAGATTCAAGTGTTAAACAAGTCTTAGAAGTAATCTAGTTAAGGTTTTGAAATAAAAACCTCAAGATTATTAAGTATACTTTGCTCAAAAATTCATAATCACTCAACTAAGTGTTCTAAATAATTTTCCTAGTCTTCCATACTCTTACTTGATGTATTTTTATGATTCTATTAGAAAAACATGCAAATATACTATGATCCATACCACTTTTAAGTGTTTTTATTACTTATAATTAGTATATATCATCCTATAATTAATCTTTTGAAACATATCATTTTTGATGATGTCTAGGAACCCATGACACCCTAAGAAGGTGTATGGTAGGTTTAGAATAGATTTGGTGTTGATTTGAAGTGGTTAGAATAAGTATTACGCAAGAAAAATCATTTCGACAACTATAAAATAAGGTCTGATCATTTTTGTGGAAACTGGAAAATTCGACAGTTTATAAAATATTTTGGGCTATAAATTCAGAAAATATACTTTAAAACGAAAACGTGGTCGCTTGAACGGATTAAAACGGAGTTATAACGAAGAAGTTATGCTATTTTCAAGTTTAACGACGAAAACTATATTTTCCGGAAAAATCAGCATGCTGTCCAGATTTTTAAGG
Organism: Chrysanthemum lavandulifolium; assembly: GCA_022545495.1. Lineage (NCBI taxonomy): Eukaryota > Viridiplantae > Streptophyta > Magnoliopsida > Asterales > Asteraceae > Chrysanthemum > Chrysanthemum lavandulifolium. Next base: position 139,193,021 of record CM040238.1, read on the forward strand.
GTCAAAAATGAGTCTTAAGCGTTATCTAAATGAGTCGATTTATTAAAAATATATTAGTATACTTTAACACGAAGCTAAGGACATACAAAACGTAGAAAACGAACTTATAACGACTAAATTACACGCGTTTAAATAAGGTTAACGTAACTATTATTCACAAGTATAAAATACTTACATATATATTTTCTAATAGTCAAACTAGTTGTCGCTTGTGACCATGTTTGGAGTCGTTTTTCACATCGATAGAATACTTTTTAGAAAACGATGTCTTCTAGTAAAAGTGAGTTCACCTAGCCTATTTTCCAAAATGTCCAACCGTTCGTCAAACGGAGTTGTAACGAGTAAAATACGGTCACTCAAACTTTGCCGAAAACTACCCTTAAACAATATTTTTGGTACAAGTACCCTACTTTACCTATGTTTTCTCCATGATCGAGACCTCTATGATGAAAATTTAAAAGCTAAAACTTTGAGAAAATGCTACAAGCTTTCCAAAACCGTTGAGTTTGTTTCCTAACACTCGATATTCACTATTTTATGACTAGCTTTCCGAGGCTACTTAGTCACTTTCATGAATTGTCAAATTATATTGTTTTGCGACGAAAAACTACAATTTCTTGATAAATCACTAAACGACTATCGTAGGATGTTGTTTCAACGTAAATACTTGTAAAGTATTATAACATGACGAGATGTCATAAACGTATATTTCGACGATAACTTCATTTTAAAAAATGAACAAGTGGTATAGATTACATCTGGATTTGCATGTACGATATATATATTCATGATTTATAATAGATCATATCATTCATATTAGGTTGCGAGTTAGAGATTGCACCTCATTTCGAGATTGCCATTATATCATCATAATCATTGTATCGGTGATTTTCATAGCCCGTTTTACAAGTTTATACTTATTTTCAAACCTACGGGAGAATACATTGCACATCATTTTATTACGAGCCCAGTATATTCAAATTCATTACATTGCTTAAGTTACCTCATTGCTAATTGAATGTCCC
>CM040238.1:139910289-139971358 GCA_022545495.1 Chrysanthemum lavandulifolium
TGAGAGTTTTAACACTTTATACCATTTCTTTGTAGTTTAAATATGATTTTAAAATGTATATAATCATAATTGCTATAATAAAGTGATTTGGAGTAACTAACATTATCTCATTTGCGGAGAATGATCTTTTGCAATCAGAAATTTGTCATACAACTCCCTGAGGTTCTATCCTTGACTGGCGATGTAGAAGAAGAACTTGTAAGCGATGAATATTATGAAGACATATTGGAAGACATGAAAGCAGAATGTGGACAATTCGGTAAGTTCTCTAAAACATTTGAGCCTTGCAAGTATTTCTTTTGGACATCGTCCTATTTTTTGTCTTTTGCTACCATTCAGACGAGCGTTACTTACCGCATATTTACGTCTATATGTGATATCTACTTAAACTCGGTGATAATAAATGATCAATATCTTATACTAATATTTTTGCGGTACTTTAGTAAATGTGGTCATTCCTCGCCAAATCCTAATGGCGTTCAAGTATCGGGGTTGTAAGGTTAGTTATATTCTTGACTCATCTTTTAGTAATGCAGTCTCGGTTCCTTTACAATTTCTAATTGTTGATTTTTCTTATATATGCGGGTTTTTCTTGGGTGTCTGAACCTTGAAAGCTCAACAAAAGCTCGTGCGGGGGCTGTATGGAAGGAAGTTTGATGGGAACCAAGTGGTGGTGAGCTTTTACAAGGAGAATAATTTTAAGCATGGAGACTATGATGGATAGTTGTGGCTTTACTTGTATCATAGTAAGTTAAAGTTTATTGTTTGGATTACCTAAAATGTAAATGGGCCATATCATTGAAACCCAAAAACCTAACAAGTAACAACAATGGTTTCACTGGCTACCATTTGAAGTGCCAATTGCCTCCAACATTGCCACCACCTCATCCATCTCTGGCCTCTTGTCGGGATTTTCATCCCACATCTCTTCATAACAGTTGCAAGTGATTTTGGGCAGCAACGTGGTATCTCTTGTCTTAAATTCTTTCATTTAGCAACAATATCTAGTTTCAAAAACTAGTACATAATATACTTAGTCGGTTCCAAATTAAAGTATCATATTGACTTTTTAGGTCAAACAGCGTATTGTAAATTTCCTGTCATAATTTTGAAATAACAAACACATTACATATCAAACATGTTGTAGACATAAATCTGAAATCTCATTGAAGTCATAGGATATCTTTATCTGCTCGTGCATAACCTTCCGTTTGGTTGGATCTGGAGAATATCTTGTAGATATGGTGGTATGAGCATGAAGTTTGAGTAAAAGGGTTCAAAGGGCTAAATCACGGTTGGTAACAATCAAATATATATTAGATACAACTTTTCAAAAGTTAAATTTGTTCAAGTTAAGTTGATTAAAAGTTGAAAGCTTTGACTTTGTTAGATATTAGATACCCGTTTTTTCAAATCCTCTAAACATGAGTTGGGTTCCTTAATTCTTGAATCCTTTTCAAAATGTTTCTTGTGATCATCTGTAATTTCTCACGTACCGTAACATCATCAAGAAAATATGAGGCATCCTCGAGTGCCTCATGGCTGTATAAGAACCTCCTCAATCCCATTAGTCAAAAATGCCATTCTTGAGCAAGGTCATGCCCAAACAATCACCACGAGATTGAAATAAAAACATAATATATGAGAAATAATAGAAGTTTTGTCAGTACCCATAATAATCCATGAATACTAAAAAGCATTTCACCTTCCTCTGCTTTCTCTCTCTCAGATCTTTCATTGCTTCTCATTTACACTGGTTGTAATGACATGTTTTAGCTCTTCCACTATGCTTCTAGCTTGGTTTCATCCAAAAGAGGTCCACATATCTGAACCCAAAAATAACAATAGATTAAAAACCAAGAATAACTTCTGATAAGTACATGTACATCTATATAATCGCATCTAGCATACTTACACCTATGGTCGAAGGCTATGACACATCTTTCTTGATCCTCTGTAGCATCCCATGTCACCTTCTTTTATCTCTATGAGAGCGAGTGATCCATTCACTTTGTTTATTTACCACCTTTTAAGACCCCAATCGAGAAGCTCGGAAAATGTATCCACATGGGGTAGAGGGCCAATGATGAGTGGAAGGTTAGTGAGGGCCGCCTTACATATTAATTTCATTCTGACTCCGAGTAACATTTGCTCACACGACTCCATATAAAATCGAGATAGACCCGGCTTTTAGGCGGCCCATTGATGTTTATGATTCCTTCTTTTCTACAATCAATTTTAGCCTTAACCTTCTCTTTAGATCCCTCTCGATCACACCTTTTATACATTTTAAAACTTATTTTCCTCTCATGACCATTTTCCTAACCTTTTCGGTAATCTTAGCGACAATTTGTCCATTATAAAGTTTTCTCAAACCTTTCATAAGCTTGGCAAAGTATCGGGTTGAGGCATCACATCAGCCCTCCATCATGTCCAAACAATAAGAACACGCTTCCTTCACATACCCTTTTGCAAAAAGTGCATGAATCAAATCTTCCAAGCTTAAAAGTTAGGCTCACATCCCTTCTAAATAATACAATTTGAGCTTTTCAATAGTGAATTTAAAGATCTTTTAAAAGACAATCTTGAGGGGTGGAAAGAAGACCCTTCCAACCATTTCTTTAAGATACTAAAAGCTTCAACTAAACATTCTTGATCAATAATCCGTGAACATATTCACAAAATTGTCAAGACCAGATGAGCCCACTTGCTTTCATCTCATTCAGGGCCTTGAATACCTTCTTTAGACTCCGCTAACTTGAAGGCCAGCTGAATAATTGTATTGTAAATGTTAAGATCATGATAACATATTAACAACCAATCTTCTTCATCTCATTCACAAGATCTAAACATTCCTCTAATTCATATTTCTTTTCATGAGAATTTAGTATATGTAAATATGTTAAGCGATTTGGAGAAACTAAAGAATCTTACATTGATTTTAAGCGTTTGTTGTTTCTAAATGCGTCGCGATCGGAAAGGCGCTATTATTGCAAGATTGATGTGTTTTCAAATATTCTTCCATGTCAAAACTTCACGCATTTCATTCTTGAGAGTAAATCTAATAGTTTCACGCTACAAAAGAAAATATTTCTTAAGTCTTAATTCTGACTCACATGAATCGTAAGTGTTTGGTAGCGATAAACAAACTTAAGATTTTGGATGCCAATATCTCGCCAAACCACATTCTTTTGGTGGGGTTTCAGGACTCCCAACACGTCAAGCTACGAAATCCTAATTTTGCAAGATGAAAGATGAGGACTAACTTCAATGCAAGAGTGACTACAAAGTGAAAAAGGGAAAGCTGCTAATGATCATATGATAATTGTACTGCTTGTAATATAAGCCAGACATCAAAAGGTTAATGTCTAGCCATGGTTCTTACTCATTACAAAAGATATTGCAGTTTTTCTATACCTTATATTCATTGCAACCTGCATTGTCGCCTTAAAAGTGCTAAAAGCTTAACCTTTTTGTTATCAACTTTGTTCTTGTTGTGTTTAACCGTATGCATACTGAAATGGACTTTGATGTCCGTTTGTGTTCTCTATAAGTCTGCCCCTTTTATTATTTGTGGAGAACTTATGTGGTACATCGATATCCATTAGCTAACGGAGATGCAAATGGATGTCGGAAGATTACATCCCTCGCTCTTTGCCGATTCGACCACATAAAATGTTTAGAAAGAATTTGTCAACAAATAATGAAATTGAAATAATATTGTAATCACGTTAATTCTGGGTATTTCAGAATTGATTGTGTAAAAAAGGATGATGGTATAACTTACTCCTGATTAGTATACTTGGTACTTATCTGCCCAAATCTTTTGTCGCTAGCTGAACCATCGTTCGAAGTATCAAAAAGATGACCAAATCGCTCAGTAGACGAGTAATCCATCTGCCCTGTATTGCCTACACATAGAAACAAACTTCATGGAAAAAAAGACATTCTATTTTTAAATTTGACAATTTATAGTTCCTTACCTTCTGATAGCTGCAACTCTTCAAGTGAGTACCCGCAACATGCTAATTGTTGATCGATAAGTAGCTTCTTCTTTGGTGATGTCGAATTATCACAAAGTCTCAACACTGTATAAATATTGAAAAAAAAAGTCAAATGACCTCAAAATACAAGCATTATCTATGGAAAAAGGTCATAACTTTTGTATGTCTCACTTGATTGAAGCTCAGATTCACTATCTAGACTGTGAGCACCATAGTACTCCTAGTATGCTGAAATTTGTCTACAATTTTCCTGTGAAAACTCTTATACATATTAAAGTTGGCACATAAGCAGTTCTACCCACACACTCAAAACTGATTATTTGCTTAAAATACACAGATAAGCACTTAAATAAGTAATCATGCACACCTTCTGACTATTTTCTTACTTATCGTCCCTTGACAAAGGAAGGACCACGAAATCATATCTAGAACCCGCTTAACATCACAAGGGTAAAAGTGGGACTCTATATACTATAATAAAATTGATTGAGTAAAATGTAAATAAATATTTCTGAGACTATTAAGTATATGTACACCTCAAAACATATAGTCCTATAAAGAGTATTGCATGATTGGTGTGCATGTGTGTAGTTATAGAAATTCATTCAAGAAACTACCTTGAGTCGACATTGCTAACACGAAGATAAATATGTGAATTTGGTGTATCCATAATTTGACACCACTTATGCCTTTCTGAACAAAGTTTTCAAAGATTTTACATAAAATATATTTAGAATTTCATATAATAACATAATTTGCTATGAACCTAAATATAAACCAAACACACATGATCTATATTAATACACTTAATCGGTAACTACTACGTACATACAAGAAAAAAAATACTAGCATAACGACTTCATGTTTCCTTTAGTTTGTGAGCACAGGTCACAACATGTCGATCTTCAAGAAGAAGGCTGCTCCTTCTTCTATTTTTGCGTCAGATTTACTACATTAGGATAGAGATTTAGGGATAATTTTAGGGTTGAAGAAGGATATCCTAAGAATGATATGGAATGAGTTGGCTAGCTTATTCTCATTAAAGTCTGAAGTAAATAATTAGTTATCCTATAGATTTTTGGCTACTGAAAACATTATCTATTCCTTAAATATAGCTTAACAACATGAATTATTTAAGCATAACTTACTTATTTTTGTATTATAAATCACAAAAACTGGCTTGGTCTAGTGGTTGAAGCATTTGTATGTGGAATTAATGTCTCAGGTTCAAATCTTTCATAGGACATTTTTTTGAAACTAAATAATTCGAATTTTAATTGCTTAAATCCTTAGATGGACTAAATGTGATGACATGGAATTATGACATGGCATTATGGGATGCCAAATGACATTATATGTGGCATGTCTCCTCTTATATATAATGTATATATATATATATATATATATATATATATATATATATATATATATATATATATATATATATATATATATATATATATATATATATATATATATGGGGATAACTTTGCTACAATTTTTGTGCCAATTAGATCATTCATAATAAAAATACTGTTACTTGATGAATCGGGGACCGGAGAAAAAAATTAAGACCATACTAAAGAATCGAGGACCCGCGTTATATAGCACAAAATTGTAATTGGCTACAATAATGCATCTAAGATTATAGGGATGCATCTAATTTAGGTCGGTGCATACGGTTTGCGGTTATAATTCTTCTTATTTGATCCTAACTATATATATATATATATATATATATATATATATATATATATATATATATATATATATATATATATATATATATATATATGTTTAGTTATTATGAAAAGATTCTTATAATGAAAATAATAGGAAATAATGTGGAGGTGACATATGTCACTTTGCCTTATCACCGTCCCACTCCTCGCCCGAAAAAAAAAAAATCTTGCAAAAAAAATTTTTGGGGGCAAAAAAAAATCGACCAAATTTTTTCTTGCATCCAGGTTATAAAGTTCTTCTTGACACAATCATGATTTTAGTGCATTAAGGTTATAAGTTACTGCATCATAATTATAATTTTAGAGCATCAAGGTTATAAGTTACTGCATCATCCATCATAGTCGATGCACTTAACTATTAACTATGATGCAGTAACTTATAATAGAGATGCACCAAAACTTATTAGTGCATTAAGGTTATAAGTTACTGCATCACAATTATGATTTTAGTATATCAAGATTTAAGTTAATGCATCATGCATCATAGTTGATGCACTTAACTATTAACTATGATGCAGTAACTTATAATAAGATGCACTAAAACTTATTAGTACATTAAGGTTATAAGTTACTCCATTACGGTTATAAATTTACTGCATCACAATCATGATTTTAGTGCATTAAGATTATAAGTTACCGCATCACAATTATGATTGTGATGCAATAACTTTATAACTGTAATGTAGTAATAAAGTTTGGCCGAAAACAAACTTTGCCCCGAAAAAAAATTTTGGCGGAATTTTTTTTACGAGGGATGACGCGTGTCACATGGCGTGGCATGATGATGTAGCAAGGTGACACATGCCGCCTCATTCTTCATATTCTTTTAATTATAAACTTTTCATAATCGCCCATATATATATATATATATATATATATATATATATAAGGAATGGATTGGTGTGAATTGGATTTTAAGCGAGGATGATCGGATAATATCACGGTAGTTTTTTTTTTTTTAAGAATTAAAAAGAAAGAGACAACAAATGATGATGATGTGGCAAGGTGATGTGGCAAGGTGATGTGGCAAAGGTGTGCACGTCGCTCACATTTCTTCATATTCTTTTAATTATAAACTTTCGTAATAACCCACCTATATATATATATATATATATATATATATATATATATATATATATATATAGGAATGGATCGGTGTGAATTGGATTTTAAGTAGGGATGATCGGATAATATCCATTGGGTTTTTTTTAAAAGAATTAAAAAGAAAGAGGACAACAAATGATGATGATGTGGCAAGGTGATGTGGCAAAGGTGACACATGTCCTCCACATTCTTCATATTCTTTAATTATAAAGCTTTTCATATGCTTGTAATATATATATATATATATATATATATATATATATATATATATATATATATATATATATATATATATATATATATATATATATATATATATATATATATATATATATATATATATATATATATATATATATATATATATATAAAAGGAATGGATCAGTGTGAATTGGATTTTAAGTAGGGATGATCGGATAATATCACGGTAGTTTTTTTTTTTTAAAAAAAAAGAAGGACAACAAATGATGATGATGTGGCAAATGTGATGTGGCAAAGTTGACACATGTCACCTCGCATTCTTATTAACTTTTAATTATAAAGCTTTAATACTATATATATATATATATATATATATATATATATATATATATATATATATATATATATATATATATATATATATATATATATATATATATATATACTAGTTTTGAAGCCGCCCAATGGGCGAACTGACTGATTATTCTTTGAGTGTATTACTTTTGAATAGTAAGATATATATGTATCTGAAGCTATTAGTAGCGTAAGCGAGGTGAAAATAATTGAAATCAAGATTTATAGAACAATTAAAATATACAAAGTTTTTTAAACAATATAGTATATGATTTAAACTCAAATGAGCGTTATGATTTATAGAACAATTAAAAATACAAAGTATATTTACTCATAGTAAATGTCTTGATTTTTTATCAAACCATTAAAGGTTGCCTAGTGGCAAAGACTTGTGACTATCATCACTAAATGCGAGTAGGTCTCAAGTTCAATTCATAAATAGTGGCTATGCCAACATCGTAAAGGAGAGGCTATACCGATTAGATTGTGTGTGGTTGTGGGTTCGAACCTAAGCATGAGAATCTTCTAAATTAGATTTTAGAAAAAAAAAAAACAAAAAAAAGATTGATAAATAAAAATTGATATGAACATGCTCATACATTTATAAATAGTAATAGTTAGAGATTTAAGAAAGATAACTTGAATATTATAAAGTTACCACTTATGTGATGGATCAACTAAATATCTGCGGTGAATTTCAATAAGTACACCTTACGGCTTTGTTGTATGGGTTTATCATGAGCGAAAGAATAATAAGGATATCTAATTTGGGATATGAAGCCCTTGCATTGGCGAAATAAGGTGATGGGCGTCAATCAATCTTTCAAAATAATTGTCTTGACCTTCATGAAACACAACTCCGCCATCCTAAAGTTACTCTCATGAAAGAGTGCAAGAAAAACCTATATATCATTACAGGGGCTCTAAAGCGAACATGAAGATTATATGAGATCGTAGCGGATCGGACCATACGACTCTTGATCTCCACTCGTAGTTGCTACTTGGAACTTTTATAAGCTACGTGTAATAAATTCAATTAAATAAAATAAGTGATTTATTAGATGAAATGTCTCACCTTTGAAAGCTATAATTAGCATAAAAAGTAACCAAGGGTGTTTGTTTAAGCTTATTTAATGAAATATCCTAAGTTCACAAGCCCAAAATTTTGAGCTTATGAGCTTTTCAAAAGTTCAATAAGCTAAAAAGTCGCCAAATAAACACACAAACTCCCCATAAGTATCGACCTATTTGGTGTCAATGAATCCAACAATGCTTTTTTATCACAAGAGGCATATAAATTACAAATATCACAAGCTGGTGCAAAGCATTAGAGATTTAAAATTTTAATTATAAGATCACCATTTAAAGCATCTTCTCACCTCATAGTAAATTTTTAAAAGTTTACCAACGGGCTTGTTGTTAATCTAATGTGTGCATCGCATGTTTGTTCGCCTTTAATTAATTTTTCACTACTAAGTATCACAAACATGCCATAACTCTAAAGATATGTTTGATAAATTTACCTTTTAAGATACTAAATGCTACATAATCACTTTCGATCTTCACGTTCGTCTCTTACATTAGATAGGTAACCACATTGGATACATATTTTATGCGGCAAAACTAATTATCTATATAAAGCATAATAATGAGATAAGCACATTTAATAAGCAATCCCAAGCACCCCTTAGTTCTTGTTATTACAACTATGTCAATTGTATGCTACTGCTTAAGATTCTTGATTGTAAAAATGTTTATATGTATGACTTCATTCGTAGTTAATAGCTTTTTCTATGATAATTAACCGAGTGACATTGTATTATGTATCATCCTTTCTTCTTTGTTTTGAATCCCACATGTCCTTATGTCCAAAAACTATCTATGTTCTTTGAGACCGTATGATGAGATATTTCGCCTTCAATTTTGACCGTTCGGCCATGACCTATATATATCGTTCTTGGCTACTTTCTTATCTGCCTTGGTCTTCTATAATTCTGTATTTGTAAGATTAAGGTTATAAGCTAGCTTGATTCCAAACTATGCATCTTAATATTTTCATGTCCTTCTTCACGCTTTATTTTTTTCTCATAATATTAAATAAAAATATGATAAGGGTATGGTTGCCTTGAGAATTGACATAATTTGTCAAAATTAAATCGAGAAAACCAAATTTAAGCTTAAGATGAATTGCACGGTGTATTCACGGCAATTAGACTGTAAACCAAAATGAATATTTAAGTGAAAGTGTCGATCTCTAACCTGAAATTAGAGAATCTCAAATTTAGTAACACGTAACACGTAAAGCATCTTGGATATGAGCATTCTTGACTATAATAAACAATACTAATCCTATAGTACATGACATGTTTGCTTGCCTTCAGTTGCATCTGCACCGAAAATAGTTGATTAAGCAATACAGAGGGTATTCACAGTTTCTACTAAGATGCGGGTCGCTGCCGGAGGGTTATTCACATGGTAGCGAGATCTATACATCTATGATGAGAATGATAAAATCTACTTTATGCATCGATGGTGGGACAACTAACCTTGAAGCGACTTGTGTCCACGCGCTATGTAATTACCGTTTGACCAAACACCCAAACTACCCATCTTTTCATGTCCGGTGACTATGAACCTATAAGTTGATAGCGGATCTTTAAGGCCATTGGCCATCTCGATTAGTGCTCATAATGCACCAACTCGATTAGCCTTTCCCGACCCTTTAAGGCCATTGGCCATCTACGAGCTTGAATTATGGGAAGCATGCTTTCACGATTTCTTGCATATCATACTGCAATACAAAATAAGTCATCAAACAACAATTTTCTCAAAACCGTTATTGATTCGATGTGAATTTAAAAGCGTTATCCAGTTTTCAAAGAGCCTATCGCGTCATTCAAAATTCTAAGATACACATTTATATATACACTTCAAAAGTGAACAACACTGTTGAATCGGTGTGTTAGAATAATTTATTGACAAATTGAGGTGAACAACACTGTTGAATCGGTGTTGGGCAAGCTCATGACATTAATTATTATAATTATGATAGCTATTATGTTCATCCCAATACACGATTAGCTATCATCCCAACACTGTAAAATGATAATAACTTCAAAAAGTGAACAACACTGTTGAATCGGTGTGTTAGAATAATTTATTATCACTATCATATAAACTTTTACGTGCAGTTAGCTATCACATTAATTAAAATTCTAAGATACACATTTATAAAGTGAACAACTTTTGTTGAATCGGTACCTTCTTTGTTCATCCCAATCTTGATTCTTAGTGTCCCATTATTTGAAAGAGACTCACAAATCTTTGTCATTGAAGGAACTTTTACACTAACATTTTTGGTTAATTCGCATGCTTCAAAAGCCTCCTAAGCTAGTCAAGGTGAAATTTTATTGCTTTTGTGTGAAGCCTTTTCGGGATCAATAAAAATAGCGACATCATACGGAGAAAATGCATCGCAAATCACCCATTTATAATCTTAGTTACCCATGATCTTCATTACTCACATCCATAGGGACGAGAAAAGACCTTGATTCGATTCGTTCGGGTTTTCTTGTTACAACTTACCAAGATCAACTGTGACCTCGCTAAAGCATTCCCGATGAGCGATCGGTGGTCATCATCTAAAAACGTCTTCTAAATAATAGTGGCAACTCACAAATTACATGAATTAAAGCGACCCATTCACAATGCCCATCTCGGTTTCATAAAAATTGAAGGAGCAGTTACGAATTAAAAGCTACTTATGTCTAACCTTAATTATTTCTTTCTTTGCAACCGACTCCCGTTCTTTTGTTGCAATTCCCATTCTATGGTCGATTTGGATCACAATGTGCCCTTTTTCATGCCAAACAACTATGGAACCATTTCTTATTTTTGAATTTGGACGTCCTGCTAAGATGAACATATAATGTGCATGCTTACTTTAGGTTTTCACTTTGACCGAAAACTTTTTAATTGAAGTATAAACAAAGCTGCTAAAATTGATCATCTTACGGTGGGCAACCATATTCCTATAGTATACTACGTAATATTTTACTCTCCCGTATTAATACTTCCATCAAAGATAATCATATTTAACACATACTCCTTTGAATGGATCTTGCAAATAATTATGATGATTTCAATTTTAAATATCACGATCATTATTGCTTCAATACATGCGACACCTCATCCTATCATGATTCTAACTTAATTATTTCTTTCTTTGCAACCGACTCCCGTTCTTTTATTTGCAATTCCATTCTATAGTCGATTTGGATCACAATGTGCCCTTTTTCATGCCAAACAACTCTGGAACCATTTCTTATTTTTGAATTTGGACGTCCTGCTAAGATGAACATATAATGTGCATGCTTACTTTAGGTTTTCACTTTGACCGAAAACTTTTTAATTGAAGTATAAACAAAGCTGCTAAAATTGATCATCTTACCTGGTGGGCAACCATATTCCTATAGTATACTACGTAATATTTTACTCTCACCCATATTAATACTTCCATCAAAGATAATCATATTTAACACATACTCACTGAATGGATGCTGCAAATAATTAACAGTGATTTCAATTTTTAAATATCACGATCCGACTATTGCTTCTGATACATAGCGGCACCTCATCCTATCATGATTCTAAAATGATCATTTGAGGTCCATAAACATGTGTACATAAAAAAAAAAAATTACTTACGAAAGATAGATGTGTATAGTCACTTTGTATGGGTTAAGATGGTGAGATGCTTTCTTGGAGTCTTGGGTAGGCTCATTGGTGGTCATACTACTGTGTCAGTTCCTTCCGGTATGAGGAATATACCAAAGCGAAAAAGTTTCGTGTATGCATATTTCCTATATAAATAACGAATCATGAGAAGACAAATATGACTTGGCTAATTGCGAACTTATAAGCGACCCACAATTAAAATGCACAGCGGACAATCAAGCGGTATACCTACAAAAGTCGTTCGGGTTTTCTTGTTACAACTTACCAAGATCAACTTTGTGACCTCGCTAAAGCATTCCCAATGAGCGATCGGCGGTCATCATCTAAAGCATGTCTTCCTAAATAATAGTGGCAACTCACAAATTGCAATTAAAACCGACCCATTCACAATGCCATCTCGGTTTCATAAAAAGCGAAGGAGCAGTGCCGCAATTAAAAGCTACTTATGTCTAAAAAGCAATGTCCTATTCGACACAAGTAATTAAAACCGCTACTTTATTTGGAATCATAATTAAGGAATGCTCTCATAATCACATATCGACTCAAAATTATCGAGTAAATGACAAAATGTTAGCTATGAGTTTCTATTGCCTTCTCAAGCTCGCGTTATCATCCTGTAATTATAAAGCTAGGACTCGGGCCATTTCAAATTGGACTCTTGGATACATCTATTTTATAAGCATAAATTATTCACTATTATTTAACAATTTCTTAGATTTTATAAATCTAAACAAAGTTTTCGAGTTGTCATACCAGTTTCATCAAAGGTTGAGCGTAGTATTTGCTTCAATTCCTAAAATTCTCCATTTTAGATGTCTCTTGAACCCATCACGAAAAACTAAGATTTAATTTCAAGAAAATGGCTACTTATCGTATAATTTGATGGCGGGTCGTTTTAAAGTGACATTATCTATCTGAGAGAACATTAAGTGAAAGCGAATTGGCGAGAAAATGTTGATCCTAACGATCTTAGGTCTTTTGTAACCAATTTCAGATAAACTTAGATCAAAGCGGACTCACTATTTAACATACTCGATCTCTTATTGGGTATATTATTACCACGTGACACTAAACAAAGAAATTAAAGTGAGTTATTTCAACCGAACAACTAAAATCATGTGAATAATAAGAAAATAATAGACAATTAGACATATCTAATTACCTATCTTGCTCATTCATTTTGTGAAGCCCTTCCTTGAAGTGTCTATTCTCGTGTGAATGGGTACTTAGGCATAGGCATTGTAAGTCAATAGCATAACCTCATATTCATTTAGTGTAAACCGCCTTTATATCGAGTTTTTGACATATCTTCATAATAAAGTTAAAAAGAAAAGGTTAAATGCTGCTGCTGATTCTTATATGATCCTTGTGTATACAATGACCAACGAAACACAACCAAGATAAATATAGGATCAAAGACATTATTACGCTTTTGAAGTTCATCATTTGCGATAATGTGCTTTTGATTTGAGAATCAAAGCATTCACGCATCCCCATTACTTGATTCGCCTTTGGTGAGATTTGTATAGACCTTGACTTTATATCAACAAACTAAAGATTGAAGAGATTTTGAGGAAGGATTCATCATAGAACATGACATACGATGAATAGAGCATGTATTGGAAATTTTATGAGTAAGAAAAGGTGTTGGAAGGAAGAACATACCGGCTAAGCCATCCTCGGATAAGTTGTTGGTGCGATAGTTGGGACGACCATTGATGAGAAGTTTACATAATCTCAACTAATTAACAAAATAGTATGCAGGAATCTGGATACATGTGAAGTGGTCAATATTGGAACCTTATCGTACTAATTAAACATCGGTATATATTGGATAAACTCATGTTTCTCTATTTTCAATAACTAAAGGCAGTACATTTGATGAAATGGAGCATAAATGGTGCGAATCAACAAAGGTATGAAAGAGCTTTAAAATTATAATGACCAATGCATATAAAGCACATAAGGATGAACCTTTATACAACTTTGGAGATTCGGTTTGATGTCCTTACCATCTTACCATTTTATCACACAATATACTGCATAAAAATGCAATTGGTGAACAAATAAATCATTGCTACTTTTGACTCAACTATTTAAAAGAACAATTAAAGGATGAGCTTTTGGTCCCAAACTAACCAAATTACTGAAGAAATGATATAGGCGAATGACAAAAATAATCCTACTTACTAAAGGCCTCATATAAATTATACTCCGTAGTAAATTAGTAAGCGAAAGATGGAACTTACAATAATAAAGTTTGACATAAAGTTGAGCTCATGAATCATCCTCATAAGCTTTAAGTAACTAATAACCACATTTCCTTTTTTTTTTTCTTGAATATAATTTTCGGTTAGAGAAAATTACACATAGTCTGCTCCTTTTTCTTTTCAACTACTCCACCTTTGTCATTACTTGTTTTCTTTTAAGCATAGCTTCGTCCGGTTATTTACCTTTGCTTGACAACAGCCCAAGGTATCATTAAATAAGCGCCACATCAAAGAAAATCGGTTTGTTCACTCGAATAATAAAATTCTTAGCTATAACAATTTTCACTTACCATAGTGGAATAACTGACTGACCCGGTGACACACGAATACAAAATTAAAATTTGGAAGTTGTCGGGTAAAAGCGTGTGGAAAAAATATGATGATCTAGTAAGAGTATCTTAGCCTAAGCATGATTAGTGCACACCATTTGCATGAACTTTTGAAGTCAAGTTCCACGGTCACCATGTACACTATGTTCACTAATACTTGTACTATCTGCTTCTTGTGGTAATACTATCCAAGGCCGAGTTTACGCCCAAAAGTGTGCACAGCTGGGTCTATGTAGCGATTATAACGAACCCTTCCGAGGACTCATGGGTTGGGTCAAGAGCCAAAATGTGTGCATTAGAGCCTAAACCAATCAAAAAACATATAAAAGCTAATTATGTTGACTTCAAGTAATTATTACGTATTAGGATCTAAAGCATATTAATTAAATATAATAGGCTAGTAGCTACATATTTCATATTTACGAAACTCTTACCAAGAGAAACATTACGAAAAACACTACAATTCCTCTGTGTAAAATAAAGTATAGTGCAGGCTTATTGGTCCATTGTTTCTTTTAATCCTAAGCTATAGAGAGCAAGTCAATAATAACGGGCCAAATTTTTACCACCACTGGTAATCTAATGCAACTTACACCCTTCAAACATCTTAAATGGCTTCTCTAAACACCGCCATCCTGATTCCTATAAACAAAAAACTCAAACCCTCTACTGTTTTCCGTATTAATATCAAACACCAACGGTCCCATTTCAATCTTACCAAACCTATCAAAAAACATGTTTCTCCCTCGCTCTGTTCCACCACTGGTCCCATTCTCACCATAGACCGATGTTAGTGTTTCTTTAGTAGTGCCGCAAGCTAACCCATAAACAAATATTTTTCAATGCGAAACATTGTTATCTATTTGAGTTAGTTATGTGGGTGTATAAGGTAGAGTTTTTATGTGTGCGGAGATTAACACACCTAAATCATCGATCAAAGCACAAAAACATAAACCAGCAACTTAATTACCAAAAAAATTAAAACCAAAAACATACCTTTGATTAACCCAAAAAGAAGAGCAAACATTTTTTTATAAATGAAACGATAAATCATCTCTTGGTTCCGTCACTACTAATCGGTTGTTACCTTAATGATCATGGAGACTTTACCTTTGACCTTTTATTTGTTTAGAAAATCAACCACCTAATAATCAAAACATGGATAATATTAGACTCTTACACATACAAAATCATCCATTAATGGATTCGAAGCTTACTACAATTTAATACCTTGAATTTTTATTGAAATCAAAATCGTAACCATTCACTTTGTCGTGGTTGTTTGGATGATGCATGGTTTCGACTTTTTTGTTCCTGTAGATCTCGACAAAAATCATGAATACTATAAGCATAAATAATGACTACACCTGCTGATCCCCTCCTTTTACCATTTTTATGTTAACTACAACACAACTTTTATAAAAACATAAGAGTTGTTGTTATTTAATTAAACATAATTTTAAATAATAGATCAAAGAAACATTACATGGCATGTCAAAGCGTTAATTTTAATCTACGAATCTCGGTGGTCATGTAGAAAGCGGTAATGATGTTTATCATCTCTGTCTCTTTTGTCCATTTGCAACAAAAACCACCTTAGTATCCTGCACAAAACATATAAAAATCATTAAAACCCTAAAATCGTGATGAATTTTTCTTCATGCGAGAGTTCTAATGATTAGGGTTTTCTTTTCTTTTGAAACTATCGTATGATTTTTTTAATCATGAATGAATTAACAAAAATATATATTTAAGGAAAAGATATGTATAAAAAGTTTTAAAAAGATAATTACTTAATATAATTTTGTAGATAAATTGTATTTAGTATAGGATTCAATATAATTATAGCCATTTATATATTATAATATGTAACATAATTATCAAAATAACTTGTAGTCTAAGTGGTAAACACACAAGTTATTAATGCTACTATTAAAACAACCCAAGTTCAATTCTCACCATTGACATTTTTATAAAAGCAATTTTGCAAAAAATTATTAAAATTTATATAAATTATACATTAAAACCGAAAATAAGAGGTGGATTAATAAATTGTAGTTGGACCAATAATGCTTATGTGGCATGAAAAATGATTATGTGGCATTGAGGTGGCATTGAGGTGTCATTGAGGTGGCATTGAGGTGGCATTAATGCAAATGCCTCATTATATATAATATAGATATATATATATATATATATATATATATATATATATATATATATATATATATATATATATATATATATATATATATATATATATATAAAAAGGAATGGATCCGGTGTGAATTGGATTTTAAGTAGGGATGATCGGATAATATCGCGGTGGTTTTTTTTTAAAGAATTAAAAAAGAAAGAGGAGACAAATAAATAATTAAGTCGGTGAAAAAATCAAAAAATAGAATCGTTTAATGGTTAAAGGTATTATGATATTATAGTTTTTAATATGCATGTATCCTACATTTTTTGGATTTTACGATAACTATTTATAAGTTTTCTTTAATATCAATGATAAAAACAATGAAATTAAGTTTTACTAATATCAAAGTAAACTTTTTGATAAAATTGTTAATATCGCAACTTCTTTTTACATGTAAAACAATTTTTTTAATATCATAGTGACTATCGTGTGTTTTTAATATCGCGGTTCGTTTCATGTAAAAAAGCAATAATCGCGGTGAGGCGCCATAATGCGTTAATATCATGGTGGGTCTCGTAATCGAAAAAGCAAAAAAAGTCTTTCGGAAAATGCGAGAAAAATAAAAGAAAAAAAAATGAAAGAGATAGCAAAGTAAGGATCATTCAAAATGAAAAAATTAAAAAAATCGTTTACGTGATCGATTAGTGCAAGTGAAGGTTGTGTGAGATCTTTATTTTTTTACAAAAACTCAAGATTATATTTGAAATGAGTGGGTAAAATCTGTCAAATACATTCATACCAAAACTTAAAAAGTCCGTAGCATCGTCCTCAAGAGGTGGTCATACAAAAAGATTTGGCTCATTTGATAATCTTATTCTCACACTTTAAATACAGTTTTGGATTTTTCTGATAATAACAAAATCTCAAAATACAATGATGTGTTAAATAAGAAATTTTGTTGTATTCAAGCATGCATCCTCCCCTTGTTTTGAACTGGGATATGGAACACGGTTTTGTTGTAACGCGTGATATCTTTGTCTTGTTAGTGGACCCCACCAGGTTCAAATTCTTGCATTTCCCACTTGTCGGAGACTTTAATTCCCAAAACCACCCTTTACTTTTTAGTCACTTCAAAAGATTCAAATCATTTAATGGTAGACTTACCAAGGGTATTTATGTCTTTTTCAAGAAAGTGGAACTGCAAAACTGATTTAATGGTGTATAGCTGTGATCTGAAGTGAAGGCATATTCGTTGCTTGATGTTTGGGAAAATCGATCAAAGTCTCTTGATATATGTGTGTTTTACGAAGTACATCCTTTGTGTTCCGTACATCACAGATTGATAAATCACTTTAGTACTCTTCAATTAATTGAGAAAAAATTACCGTTTGGTTTATGTGGTTTCTTTCGGATTTTATGTTTAGTTATAAGTCGTTTAATTCTGCGAAAATCGTATTTTGAAGCTTCATTTTCATTTAGTCACTTATTTTGGATGAGCGTTAGTTTCTCCGTTAAGTGTTTGCATCGTTAGTCCATCCGTTAATAATTTATGCACGTTAGTCCTATTTTTCAAATAATAGTTTTATCGGTTAGTCACTCAAGTTAATAATAGTTTCGTTGCGTTTTTTCGTTTTTGTCCGTTTATCCGTTTTGATTCGTTTTATCCGTTTCCCCATTTTTTACGTTTTCGTCAGTTTTTAGGTTTTTATCCGTTTTAGTAGTTATTTTCGTTTCGTCCGTTTTTAACCGTTTTCGTTTTATCGAATTTCGCCATTTCGTATTTTGTCAGTTTCAATAGTTTTTATCCAATTCGCGCACTTTTTTCGTTTTATTTGTTTCGTCCATTTTCGTTTATGCTCTGTTTCGTCCGTTTTCGTAGTTTTATGTTTTGTCTTTTATCCGTTTATATTCGTTTTATACATTTTTTTGGTTTTACGTTTTATCCGTTTTCATTCTTTTTTTATCCGTTTTCGCACGTTTTTTTTACGTTTTTATCCGATTTAACGTTTTTGTCCGTTTTTATCTGTTTTCGTCTGTTTTTTTATTCGTTTTCGCCCGTATTTTTATGTTTTTGTCCGTTTTTATCCGTCTTTGTTCGTTTTGTATCCGTTTTCGCCCGTATTTTTACGGTTTTGTTTGTTTTTATCCGTTTTCATCCGGTTTTTAACGTTTTTGTCCATTTTTATCTGTGTTCATTCATTTTTATATGTTTTCGTCCGTTTATTTACGTTTTCGTCTATTTTTTATGCTTTCGTCGGTTTTTAGGTTGTTTTTGTCCATTTTTAGGTAGTTTTCGCCTCTTTTTTTTACGTTTTTGCCCTGATAAAAATGGACAAAACCATAAAAACACGGCAACGGATAAAAATGAAAAGCGATAAAACAGAGACAAAAATGTAAAAAGCGATTCGGCTGTATAAAATGGGCGAAACAGATAAAATGGACAAAAGCATAAAAATGATTGAACATAGAAAAGAGATGAAAGCGGATAAAGCGTAAAATATAAGCGTAAAAATGGATGAAAGCGAATAAACACGAATAACGGATAAAAACGGACAAGCTTAATGCCGGCGGACGGTTAAATCAAACAAAAGCGGGTAAAACAAACAAAAGCGAAAAAGTGGCGGCGTAAAAACATCACGAAAATGGATAAAAATGACAAAAGCGTAAAAAGCGAGCGATAAGCGGATAAAAGCGTAAAAGCGAGATAATAACGGACAAAGCGTAAAAAGTTGATGAAAACATATAGCGTGTGGCGGATAAAAATAGCGAATGAAAGCGGATAAAACATCGAAGCGTAAAAAGTGAGCAGCGGATAAAACCGGAGACAAACGTTAAAAGCGGATAAAAGCGAGGACGGATCAAGCGAACGTAAGCGTAAAAAGCGGGCGAGCATATATAAAGCGGTAACGAGATAAAAGCGGACGACGTAATAAGCGGAAGCGGATAAAAAGCGAGCAGCGGATAAGCGAGCGAAAATGTAAAGCGGGAAAAAACTGATTATATAGCGGAGGGGATAGCGGCGAAAACTATTATTTAAAAATAGGACTAACGTTGCAAAAATTATATGAAGGAACTAGCGATTGTAAACACTTATCGGCTCGTCGAAATAGAGGCCCAAATAAGTCGAGGAAACGAAATAATTATCTCAGTTTAATTAAATCATTTGGGAAATAAACGTGAAATCGAAATGACGCGAAATCAAGCGATGTAATTTTCATTAATTTATTAAAATGATATAAAATGGCATTTAGATTACTATTTAAAAGTTTCAGCATTAATACGACTGATTTGAACGCATGCTTTTTGATAAATTACATAAATTAAATATCGTGTTTTTTATGTATTGTACGTATATTTTTTTATACTTTCAACCACCCAAGTATCGTGTTTATAAGTTTAGTGACTTACGTGAGAAAAGAGTTTAGTACAACTGAACAAAACTGCATTTTTAGTAATCTTTGTGTATATTACAATTAAAAAAAAAAAAAACAACCTGCCAAATTGGAATAGCACTCGTGTGCAATGGCACGGATACTTCTAACCCGTCATCGCGTGAGCGATTTTTTCTTTCTCATCAACCAGTCGTCGTCCCCTCTACATGTACAATTTTTTTGTCCATTTTCATGCCCGCGGGTTTGTGAAACGTAACATTTACACACATGTTTCTGAAAACTTTGAAAATCAAACTTGATTAATAGATGCATAAGTTACGACATACTGATAAATATGCACACAATTAGTCAACTATCCACTAATTATAAATCTACTATCTACTACGCGTATGTTGTATTTTTTTACTAAGTTTATGTGACTATTTAATATATCTACTAATAACTTCATAAATATATAAATGTAAGTTTATTAAAAAGCGGGTTCACTAGTATTTTGAAAGGTATATCCGGGGGTATTTGAAAACGGGTGTGATGGGTTTGCAGATAGAGTTTACACGTGACGGGTATACATTACCCGCCAATCCGTTGATGGGTTTATTTTTTCACCCACGACCGATCCACGGGTAAAATAGACTAGGTTTTGCACCCATCACGAGCGGGTACCCATAGGTTATGGGTTTTTTCATGCTAGTTGCCATCCCTACTACCAGATGGCATAGTGGCAAGTCATGTGACATCGTCATAAGAGGTAGAAGGTTTAAACGTAACTAAATACACATTTTGGGGCAAACAGTTAACGTGGCAGAAACGGTCATGAGAACACATAAGTTAGATCCTCTAAATGTGAGTCAAAGACTCACCCTCTAACAGACTAAATTAAAAAACTGCATCCGTTTATCCCTTTTTAAAAGCCAAACACACCTAAGATACTTAAACTATCTTTTCATTTTACGCAAGCGAATTTACTATTCGGGTTTTATGGTTGCCAAACAAGACCTAAGCCGACAAAGTTTCATTTTGGTCACGAATCGGTTCAACTCAAAATAACAAGACACAAACCCAATGCAACATTTTGATGGTTTACGTTTGGTTTATTGATCGAGGCATACTTGTAATTCAAATTGGTCAGGTTTAATTTAGAGCTACACATATCAACAAAAAAAACCGGCCCAATCTCTATATCTATACTACATATAAAGAATACATAACTTTTGAAAGGGGTGATTTGCACACTCTCCAAATTGATTAGGACACTCTAAATTATTGTATGTAGACATTTATACCCTCATATCACTTTTACATATTTTCACTCTGTGAGGGTATATATGTTCAAACACTCTAATTTATAGTATCCTAATCAATTTGGAGATTGTGCAAATCACACTTTTTTTAAAATTTAAAAGACTTAAAAGCGAGTAATGTGTTATACCCAAAGTACCATTTATTAAAAATGATAACAAAATCTCTAGATCAAGTGATCTTTTGTTAGAAGAAAGTAGGCAGCGTTTGGTAGAGAGATTTGAAAGAAATGAAATGAGGCGAGAGAATAGAATCTCGGAGAATAGAAATCGGTGAGGAATTTTGTTTAATTAATGTTTGTGACCAACGAACGTAGAAATGGAAAAAATATATATATTTAAATTATTTAAAATATATATATATATTTTTATTTTTATTTTAAAATTTATGTACTTTCTTAAAAAATTTATTTTTAAAATGTATTTATTTAAAAAAAAAAACTTGTTTTAAAATATTTTTAAAATGTATTTATTTAAAAACTTATTTCAAAAAATTTAATTTTTTTAACTTTTTAAATTATTTTTAAAAATGTATTAAAAAAAACTTGTTTAAAAAAATTTGAAAATATATTTATTTAAAAAAAACTTATTTTCTTTAAAAAAATATTTTTTTTTTTTAAAATATTTCTTTATAATGTATTTAAAACAAACACATTATTTAACAAAATTATAGTTGAAAAAATAATAATAATAATAATCATTTCTCCATTCTTTCCATTTCCCTACAAGAGGGGTGGAAAACAAAGTTAACAAAATCTGAAGAGGTGAACTCTGCGAATTCGAAATCTCATTGCAGTTTAATTTCTCAACCTAAAACAAGAGAAATTAATTTATTTCCTTTTCTACGGCTTTATTTCTTATATGAGAGAATTAGTAAAAAGAGGGGTAAAGAGAAATGAAGAAATACTCTCTCTTGTGAGCAAAATCTTGCCATTGTTCACGGATCATGGATCCCTCCTTAGGGATCCGTCTAGTGTAATGTCGGGGATCGAGGTGGGACTGACTCCTCTTTGCCAGTGGATTTTTTGGTTATGGAGTCGTGGGTTATGGGTTGGTCCATGGGTATTTCATTAGATACAATCTATCTTTATTATAAGCATTTGGGACGTTCACAAAATGAATGCTTAACAAATTAACATTCAACACTTGTTAATAATGGCAAATTTAAATAAGTACATCTATAATAGCATTTTATTTACAACACTTTAAGCACTTTTTTAAACATGTTTATAAAAAATAATAAAAAATACAGTAATTTAATATAAGAAAAAAAGCGTCATATGATAAATCACGCAATAAATGTTATTTTTAAAATACCTAATATGAAAAATACTTGTTATTATACATATTGTACAAACTAATTAACACACAAATCTTTATGCAATTTATATGTAAACAGTTCGTGGTACGTATGGTTTTAAAAAGCGGACCCGGACCTCGGGTTCAGCAGGAAGCCGGAGTCACCACCGGATTCGGCTAGCCCATAAAGTCGTTCGAGCGATATTGTTAATCAATATAGTTTATAAATGCATACTAAAATACAATGTTCAAAAATATTATTAAATCGTGAAGTGCCATAAAGAATCAACATATCGCTTTTTTTGGAATTTTTTAATAAAACTTACCATAAAAACTAAAACTTTGTTTTATAAAATCGAGACGATTTTTTGAAAGCAAGGATGCAAATCTGCAAACTCTAATTATGATCATACACATTTACACATATCTACACTATATTATAAAGCATTTGGGACATTACGAAAAGGAATGCTTAAAAATTAAGATTCAACACTTGCTAATAATGGCAAACTTAAATAAGTACATCTATAATAGCATTTATTGCAACACTTTAAAAGCACTTTTTAAAACATGTTTATAAAAAAATATATATATGTACAAAGTAATTTAATATAAGAAAAAAATGTCCATAACAATAAATACCTAATAAATATTATTTTAAAACACCCTAATATGAAAATACTTGTTATTATACATATTGTACAAACTAATTAAACAAACAAATCTTCATACAATTTATATGTAAGCAAGTTCATGGTACATATGGTTTTAAAAAAGCAGACGGACTACGAGGTTCAACCGGAAACCGGAGTCACCACCGGTTCGGCTAGCCCATAAAAGTCGTCTGAGAACGATATTGTTAAATCAATAGAGTTTAAAAATGCATACTAAAATACAATGTTCAAAAAATATTATTAAATCGTAAGAGTGCCTCGAGAATCAACATATGCGTTTTGTAATTTTTTTAATAAAACTTACCGTAAAAACTAAAAACTTTGTTTTATAAAATCGGACGATTTTTTCAAAGCAAATGATGCAAATGTGCAAAGTCCTAATTATATGATCATACACATTTACACATATCTATACTATATTATAAAGCATTTGGGACATTCCGAAAAAGAAATGCTTAAAAAATTAAGATTCAACACTTGCTAATAATGGCAAACTTAAAAAAGTACATCTATAATAGCATTTGTTGCAACACTTTAAAACACTTTTTTAAAACCTGTTTATAAAAAAAAATACAAAATAATTTAATATAAGAAAAAAAAACGTCCATAACAATAAATACCTAATAAATGTTATTTTTAAAACACCCCTAATATGAAAAATACTTGTTATTATACATATTGTACAAACTAATTAAACACACAAATCTTCATGCAATTTATATGTAAACAAGTTCATGGTACATATGGTTTTAAAAAACGGACCGGGCCTACGGGTTCAACCGGAAACCGGAGTCACCACCGGTTCGGCTAGCCCATAAAAGTCGTCCGAGAACGATATTGTTAAATCAATAGAGTTTAAAAATGCATACTAAAATACAATGTTCAAAAAATATTATTAAATCGTAAGAGTGCCTCGAGAATCAACATACGCGCCTTTTGGAATTTTTTTAATAAAACTTACCATAAAAACTAAAAACTTTGTTTTATAAAATCGGACGATTTTTTCAAAGCAAATGATGCAAAGGTGCAAAGTCCTAATTATATGATCATACACATTTACACATATCTATACTATATTATAAAGCATTTGGGACATTCCTAAAAAGAAATGCTTAAAAAATTAAGATTCAGCACTTGCTAATAATGGCAAATTTAAATAAGTACATCTATAATAGATTTTTGTTGCAACACTTTAAAGCACTTTTTTTAAACATGTTTATAAAAAAAATAATAAAAAAATACAAAGTAATTAATATAAGAAAAAAACGTCCATAACAATAAATACCTAATAAATGTTATTTTTAAAACACCCCTAATATGAAAAATACTGTTTATTATACATATGTAGAAACTAATTAAACACACAAATCTTCATGCAATTTATATGTAAACAAGTTCATGGTACATATGGTTTTAAAAAACGGACCGGGCCTACGGGTTCAACTAGAAACCGGAGTCACCACCGGTTCGGCTAGCCCATAAACGTCGTCCGAGAACGATATTGTTAAATCAATAGAGTTTAAAAATGCATACTAAAATACAATGTTCAAAAAATATTATTAAATCGTAAGAGTGCCTCGAGAATCAACAAACGCGCCTTTTGAAATTTTTTTAATAAAACTTACCGTAAAAACTAAAAACTTTGTTTTATAAAATCGGGTGATTTTTTCAAAGCAAGGGATGCAAATGTGCAAAGTCCTAATTATATGATCATACACATTTACACATATCTATACTATATTATAAAGTATTTGGGACATTCCTAAAAAGGAATGCTTAAAAAATTAAGAATCAACACTTACTAATAATGGCAAACTTAAATAAGTACATCTATAATAGCATTTGTTGCAACACTTTAAAGCACTTTTTTAAAACATGTTTATAAAAAATAAAATAAAAATACAAAGTAATTTAATATAAGAAAAAAAACGTCCATAACAATAAATACCTAATAAATGTTATTTTTAAAACACCCCTAATATGAAAAATACTTGTTATTATACATATTGTACAAACTAATTAAACACACAAATCTTCATGCAATTTATATGTAAACAAGTTCATGGTACATATGGTTTTAAAAAACGGACCGGGTCTACGGGTTCAACCGGAAACCGGAATCACCACCCGTTCGGCTAGCCCATAAAAGTCGTCCGAGAACGATATTGTTAAATCAATAGAGTTTAAAAATGCATACTAAAATACAATGTTCAAAAAATATTAATAAATCGTTAGAGTGCCTCGAAAATCAACATATTCGCCTTGTGTAATGTTTTTAATAAAACTTACCGTAAAAACCAAAAACTTTATTTTATAAAATCGGACGATTTTTTCAAAGCAAATGATGCAAATGTGCAAAGTCCTAATTATATGATCATACACATTTACACATATCTATACTATATTATAAAGCATTTGGGACATTCCTAAAAAGAAATGCTTAAAAAATTAAGATTCAACACTTGCTAATAATGGCAAATTTAAATAAGTACATCTATAATAGATTTTTGTTGCAACACTTTAAAGCACTTTTTTTAAACATGTTTATAAAAAAAATAATAAAAAAATACAAAGTAATTTAATATAAGAAAAAAACGTCCATAACAATAAATACCTAATAAATGTTATTTTTAAAACACCCCTAATATGAAAAATACTTGTTATTATACATATTGTACAAACTAATTAAACACACAAATCTTCATGCAATTTATATGTAAACAAGTTCATGGTACATATGGTTTTAAAAAACGGAAAGGGCCTACGGGTTTAACCGGAAACCGGAGTCACCACCGGTTCGGCTAGCCCATAAAAGTCGCCCGAGAATGATATTGTTAAATCAATAGAGTTTAAAAATGCATACTAAAATACAATGTTCAAAAAATATTATAAAATCGTAAGAGTGCCTCGAGAATCAACATACGCGCCTTTTGGAATTTTTTTAATAAAACTTACCATAAAAACTAAAAACTTGGTTTTATAAAATCGGACGATTTTTTCAAGGCAAATGATGCAAAGGTGCAAAGTCCTAATTATATGATCATACACATTTACACATATCTATACTATATTATAAAGCATTTGGGAATTACTAAAAGAAATGCTTAAAAAATTAAGATCAGGACTTGCTAATAATGCAAATTAAATAAGTACATCTATAATAGATTTTTATTGCTTGCAACACTTTAAAACACTTTTTTTAAACATGTTTATAAAAAACATAATATAAAAAATACAAAGTAATTTAATAATATAAGAAAAAAACGTCCATAACAATAAATACCTAATAAATGTTATTTTTAAAACACCCCTAATATGAAAAATTTGTGTTATACATATTGTACAAACTAATTAAACACACAAATCTTCATGCAATTTATATGTAAAGAAGTTCATAGTACATGTGGTTTTAAAAAACGGACAGGGCCTACGGGTTCAACCGGAAACCGGAGTCACCATCGGTTCGGCTAGCCCATAAAAGTCGTCCGAGAACGATATTGTTAAATCAATAGAGTTTAAAAATGCATACTAAAATACAATGTTCAAAAAATATTATTAAATCGTAAGAGTGCCTCGAGAATCAACATACGCGCCTTTTGGGATTTTTTTAATAAAACTTACCATAAAAACTTAAAACTTGGTTTTATAAAATAGGACGATTTTTTCAAAGCAAAGGATGTAAAGGTGCAAAGTCCTAATTACATGATCATACACATTTACACATATCTATACTATATTACAATGTTGCAAAAATCGCGAATCGGTAGTCGGGCGGTCGACCTCCCTGTAGCTTGTAATCGGTCTAAGCGGGATTAATCGGTGATTAATCGGATTGGCATTTCCGACAAGTTTTTAGTATTTTCGGCAAATTTTAGGTATTTTCGACAAGTTTTAGATATTTTCGACAAGTTTAGGTATTTTTGGCAATATTTTTCTTGAAAAAACATCTTGTAGAAGATATACAGAATGACCATAAGTTATTGAAACAATTTTATGGGTAGTTTTAAGTATTTTCGGCAAGATATGAAGGTTTTCGGCAAGTTTGACCACCATTAACCGTCATTGACCACCATTGACCATGGTTGACCAATTCTTTTGACCGATTTATATAAATCGGCAAAGTTGGTGGCCTTGCAGCACCTAAGCGGCGATTAATCGGCCTTGTAGGCCTTGTTTTGCAACACTGCTATATTATAAATCATTTGTGACATTCCTAAAAAGGAATGCTTAAAAAATTAAGATTTAAAACTTGCTAATAATGGCAAATTTAAATACGTACATCTATAATAGCATTTGTTGCAACACTTTAAAGCATTTTTTTTAAACATGTTTAGAAAAAAATAATAAAAAATACAAAGTAATTTAATATAAGAAAAAAAACGTCTATAACAATAAATACCTAATAAATGTTATTTTTAAAACACCCCTAATATGAAAATTACTTGTTATTATACATATTATACAAACTAATTAAACACAAAAATCTTCATGCAATTTATATGTAAACAAGTTCATGGTACATATGGTTTTAAAAAACGGACCGGGCCTACGGGTTCAACCGGAAATCGGAGTACCACCGGTTCGGCTAGCCCATAAAAGTCGTCCGAGAACGATATTGTTAAATCAATAGAGTTTAAAAATGCATACTAAAATACAATGTTCAAAAAATATTATTAAATCGTAAGAGTGCCTCGAGAATCAACATATGCGCCTTTTGGAATTTTTTTAATAAAACTTACTGTAAAAACTAAAAACTTTGTTTTATAAAATCGGACGATTTTTTCAAAGCAAAGGATAACAGGTGTGTAAAGTCATAGTTATATGATCATACACATTTACACATATCTATAACTATATTATAAAGCATTGGGACATTCCTAAAAAGGAATGCTTATAAAATTAAGATTCAACACTTGCTAATAATGGCAAATTTAAATAAGTACATCTATAATAGCATTTGTTGCAACACTTTAAAGCATTTTTTTTAAACATGTTTATAAAAAAAATAATAAAAAATACAAAGTAATTTAATATAAGGAAAAAAACGTCCATAACAATAAATACCTAATATATATTTTTTATAAAACACCCCTAATATGAAAAATACTTGTTATTATTCATATTGTACAAACTAATTAAACACATAAATCTTCGTGCAATTTATATGTAAACAAGTTCATGGTACATATGGTTTAAAAAAACGGACCGGGCCTACGGGTTCAACCGGAAACCGGAGTCACCACCGTTTCGGCTAGCCCATAAAAGTCGTCCGAGAACAATATTGTTAAATCAATAGAGTTTAAAAATGCATACTAAAATACAATGTTCAAAAAATATTATTAAATCGTAAGAGTGCCTGGATAATCAACATACGCGCCTTTTGGAATTTTTTTAATAAAACTAACCATAAAAACTAAAAACTTTGTTTTATAAAATCGGACGATTTTTTTTCAAAGCAAAGGATGCAAAGTTGCAAAGTCCTAATTATATGATCATGCACATTTACACATATCTATACTATATTATAAAGCATTTGGGACAATCCTAAAAAGAAATGCTTAAAAAATTAAGATTCAACACTTGCTAATAATGGCAAATTTAAATAAGTATATCTATAATAGCATTTGTTGCAACACTTTAAAACACTTTTTTTTAAACATATTTATAAAAAAAAAATAATAAAAAAATACAAAGTAATTTAATATAAGAAAAAAAACGTCCATAACAATAAATACCTGATAAATGTTATTTTTAAAACACCCCTAATATGAAAAATACTTGTTATTATACTAATTAAACATACAAATCTTCATGAAATTTATATGTAAACAAGTTCATAGTACATATGGTTTTAACAAACGGACCGGGCCTACGGGTTCAACCGGAAACCGGAGTCACCACTGGTTCGGCTAGCCCATAAAAGTCGTCCGAGAACGATATTGTTAAATCAATAGAGTTTAAAAATGCATACTAAAATACAATGTTCAAAAAATATTATTAAATCGTAAGAGTGCCTCGATAATCAACATATGCGTCTTTGAGAATTTTTTTAATAAAACTTACCGTAAAAATTAAAAACTTTGTTTTATAAAATCGGACGATTTTTTCAAAGCAAAGGAGCTAAGTGCTAATTATATATTATATATTATATATATATATATATATATATATATATATATATATAATATATATATATATATATATATATATATATATATATATATATTTGAATATTAATAATTATACTCTTTAAAGTAACCCACATGATTTATTGAATATTTATTTTTACTTTATCTTTATAAGTAATCTTTTACTTGTATCATCCATCTATGTGGGATAAATTTAACAAACATTATTTTTGAGAACTAAATTTCATAGTATAATGTAAGTGATTTTTAAATTTCGTTATGGTGTTATTATTTGATGATAACTTATGACTCCGGGTTATTGTCAACTACTATTATCTCATAACTTTACAATATACCTACTACCAACTCATTATTGTCACCACATCACGTGGATAATCTACAATTTTTATATGAAAATTTTTGTTATTGCATAACAGTATTCAAAACTAAAATTATCGTCGTCCGTATATCTATTGTATTGTAAAATATAGATCTTAAAAAAAAATTGCTAAATATTTTAATTGTATGGCGCCCGCCGCTGCAACGCGCGGGTACACTGCTAGTGTATCTAATAGATGCAATGCATATAGTCAAATGGATATGGGTCAATACCATGGGTTATGGATATGCTCCATGGGTTGTGATTTTTACTCATCCTAATAAACTATTACAACAAATTATTTATTACAGTAATTTGTATTAAATTACTATATGTAAATGCTTTACAAAAATAACATGTATCCTTATAATTTTACTTATGATAACATTATATTTGTTATCAACAAAACACAAAGAGATCGCTCAATATTGATAAACGTTTTTACGGTTTATTTGTATTAACAACATGGATTAAGTCTACCTAATAGTAACAAATTTTTTTCAAATGTCCAATTATCTCATATAAGAAATTCAAAAAATACTCACCCTAGGGGGTGCTGTTGAAGCTTATTTTTCTTGGGTTGTCCACATTTTGATTAACCGGCTCTTTCACATAGCAAAACAGGAACTGAATGGGTAACTTGGGGCAAGCCCAAAATATAGTAAAAGAATGATGTTTGCTAGGCAATAAAAGAAAGATATTGAAGCGTTCTACAAAAGTAACAAGTTCCAATCATACAAGTTGCAACTTCTACGAGTGAACCATCCCAGCCTTCTATATTCATAGTCATAGATGATTAGTAAGGTTTGTGTTTGTTTTTTAGATGTTTTTTGTTTGGTTTGCTAAATCATGTCTACGAGAAAAGTGGCCGATCTAAAATCTTTAAGATATAAGAAGTGACTAGCTGAATACTCGTACAAAGCGACGATATATAATGGTAAATAATTATACTTGCGAAATCGTGATTCTGGTTTGACCATTGATGCAAAACTTTCGGGTTCAATTTGTAGTTATTACGAGAAAAAAATCGGGTTGAAAACAAAAAATTATAAAAGTTTAAAGATTAAACAATATTTAAAATATTAATTTAGTTGTAAATGACATTATCATTTTTAATAAAGTAATCAAGTACTAGATTATAATAGTCCATTAATATTATTCAAATTTTAAGCATTTTAAGTTTATAAGGAATGCATATGCATTATAAGTAACTAGTAGTCTCTCCCATCATTACGGTGGTGGTACCTCTAAAATAAAAAATTTCGGTAAATCATGTATTTTAGTTTATTATTCTTTTTTCGACAATAAATTTATGGATATCAAGTTTTCATGCGACGATATTTTAACTCCTTAGCCAAGGAATTTATTTCGCCTTTTTGGGTCCTTTTAAAAGCAACCAGAGTAATATGGTTTCTCCGCTTTAACTACGTGTCCGTTTAAGCAGTCTGCACGGCTCATCGTGCCCATTTGGCCCATACGCTTCTACCAAACCCGTTTAGCCCGTTACTGATTGGGGGTTGGATATTGGTATAATGTCCTTTATTATTTGTATTAGTGATGACTTAACGCTGAAATGTGTTTAAGTTGGCCTGTACAATATGCTTGATAATTTGTATTTTTATATGAGGGTGTTTTAATAATTGTATTAAATGTATTTATTGAGCAGTTAATTAATTATTACATTAAATAATTTAACACATTAATAAAGTTAAAGTGATGTTTGTCTTTTTAATAGCATGCGTTAAAGTGGTGTGCGTTATCTTACGTATCTTGTAAGTCTCGAAAATTAAGAGAGAGAATGTGCATTAAAGTGGTTATACATTATCGTCTTATCTCATGCGTCTTAAAATTAAGAGTGGCATGACTTTCGTGATTATATAGAGTATAGATATAGATAGAATAATCAAACAAAAAGAACTCTACAAAATTGATTAGGAAAAAAGTCATTTTCCACTTACGTCTAAAATAAACAAACACACTTCTATCATTTCTTTCTAGCTTGCAGACATAAGAAAAAAAACAATGCACTTTTCATTTCTTCTTTTGCCTAACAAAGAGGAAAAAGCAAACGCACTTATTTCATTTCTTCTTGGTTTGCGAGACAAGAGTGAAAAGAAGTGCTTATTTCATTTCTTTTTCACGCTTGTCGACAAAAGTGAAAAGAAGTGCCTTTTTGAAACAAAAAGCAAACACCGCTGAAGTTCCAACATCTAAGAGGGGAAGGTGTGGTGAAGAGGCTTCACCTCTTCATCACCACCACATCATCATAACAAACCACAACTAACCCCCCGCCCTCACTCACAACAAACCTCAACCTCTTCATTTGGGCCCACCACTACAACTTTATTTTTTTTATTCAAATTTCCAAATAAACTAAATTAATTTATTAAAATAAAAATACAATAGAATAAATTTAAACAAAAGTTATAATGTAAAAAAAAATGTAAAACGTTATATCAATCCACCCCACACAAACCCACTTTACTAATCACTTCAAAAAAAACAAAATCATGTTCTTCCCTAAAAGCTCACACACACAAACACACACTTCCAAATATATTCATCTTCCAAAACACAAAAGAATATATATATATATATATATATATATATATATATATATATATATATATATATATATATATATATATATATATATATATATATATATATATATATATATATATATATATATATATATATATATATATATATATATATATATATATATATATATATATATATATATATATATAGATAAGCGCTCAAATGAGAAGACCTATTTTCGTGAGAATGCGAGAAGAGATCGTAGCCATCCATATAATCCCTTCTTTTTTTTAAGATCTAACGGCTAACATTAATTTATGAGCAAATTCCCAAAATAAGCCAAAAAGTCATGGATGGTCCCTTTTGTGTTCACTTTCATGTGCCTTTTCTCATTTTGGTCATGCTCGACTGCTAAATTCCATTAATTTTACGCCATGTGTCATTGCAAGTACATTGTTAGGTAGAGATATTTATTAAGTTTTAGGTTAAATGACAAATGTACCATTATTTCTGTATGTTGAAGGAACAAGTTATTATCTTACCACTTTCACCAAATCCTAAAACAAACACACACCTCCCTCTTCTCCTTGCACTTGCGGCACCCCAAGAAACACCACCACCACCAAGGCCTACCTCACCACCACTGACCAGATACTCACCGCATCTCCTCGTCTATTTGTACCTACACCACGCCGCCACCACCATCATCACCGCCACCTAAACCATTGGATGGACACAAGCCCATTTTTGATGTTGCTAAAGATCCGGCCATCGAATAGAAATCCGTCAAAGATCCGGCCATCAAAAAAAAAAAAAAACACTCTTACATCTCACCAATTCATCAAAGATTCGGCCACCAAATATTCAGTCCACCAAATATCTATCACCGGATCTATCAGATCCGACCATCAAAGATTCAGTCCACTAAAGATCCGACCATCAAAGATCCGGCCATCTTGTTGTTAGTTGATTTTTTCTGAAATGAGTCGTCGCCGGTGAAAGATCCGGCCATGGTTGTTCTCCCGCTGTCGCCGGTGACACATAAACAGAAGCTTTGTCTATTTGTCCTGTCTCCACTTAAATAAACTCATCTAACTACTGTCTTCTTCTTCTTCTGCTCACTTTCTTCTTCATTCAATTTTTTTTATAAAAACAAAAATGAGTGCTTCAAGGTTTGTAAAATGTGTTTGTGTTGGAGATGGGTCGTTGGTAAAACTTGTATGCTCATTTGTTACACAAGTAATAAGTTCCCTATCGTAAGTAGTCTCATTTGTTAAAATACTTGATAATTTGTGGGTATGTTAAAAAATGAATATAAAGTATGTTTTCTTGATGATATATATGTTGGTTTGTTTAGTTTTGGTGTTTCTTGGAATAAATTTTGTATCTTTGGTCTTATTGGCTCACATATTACGATTATACAGTTTCTTGGAATAAAGTTTGTATTTTTTTTGCCTTGGATATTCGCCATCCGGTAAAAAAGAGATAATTTTGTGTCTTTTAATGATTAAAAAATGTAGTTTGGAGATGATTGTAGTCGAGTGGCGGTTGAGAAGTGGTGGTTGAGCAATAGTGGTGGTAGGATCTGCGGATGAAGGTGGTGGAATCTGCAGATGAAGGTGGTCGGAATCTGGTTTAGCGATGATGGTTGGCTTGATGATGGTTGAGCGGTGGTTGTTGGCGGAGGTGGTGCCGGAATCTGCAGATGAAAAATGGGTGTGAAATGAGAGAGAATAAGAAGATGAGGGTATTTTAGACAATTAACTATCATGCCTAATAAAACAAATATCAATCATTGATAAACTCTACCTAAATTTTGTACTTGCACTTGACATGTGTCATAATTTGGATCGAGTTGAGTAGTCGAGCATGACCAAAATGGGAAAAAGGACATGAAAGTGACCACAAAAGGGACCATGGTTGACTTTTTGGCCTAGTTTGGGAATTTGCTCTTAATTTATTTCAAACACACCATCTTTTTGATCCAAAATCGTAAGGCCAATGCTAATGGTTCCGGTTGCCACCCAACCGACCGACCTCTTGACCGCGTCGCCCCCTCTAGCTCAACCGAGCATGACCGAATCCCACCCCAACCTTTGCATTCTTTCGGTTTGTCAGTCAACCGATTAAATGAGCACAACTCCCCTTATTTTTTTAACCGTTTCATGCTTTTAATACACAAAAAATCAAGGATCTTGACCGTTTCATACTTTCTGTTGTTCGGTTTAAACGGAAAAAATACAAATACCTACCCGAGACCTTAAAGGATCTTGAAGCCTTATAGACTTTGTGCTAGTGTCCTCGTTCGAGTAACAAAAAGATTTAGTTGGTTTGCGCATACGTTTGGAGCAAGAAAGAAAAGGGTTGTGTTGTGATAGGAGAAATAAAAAATATAGATGGGGATTTGTTGAGAGAATGTGTGTTTTGATCGGAAAATATGAGAGAGTGGGAGAAGAAGATGGGTTAAAGGAGATGGTGATTTTGTATGGTCAACATTTGTTGAGAGTTATGTGTATTTTGATCCGAATATATTGTATGGTCAACTTAGCACTAATTAATATTGAAGTTGAGGTGAGAATAGTAGGAATTATTAAGAGCCACGTGTATTTTTAGGCTGCAATGAAGAGGTAACGTGTAAATGTGAAATAAGGAACACGTTTTTGTGAATAAAAGATGCTCCATGTATAGTGTAATAGTTACAGTAAAAGATGCTCCATATATACTGGTTATATAAAATCACTGGGTCAAAATTTACTTGAATTTGTGATACCACACCTAATATTGGCATAATATATGAATGAAATTTTAATTTAAAAAAAAATTACGGTCGCCATTGTGGTTACTACTAGCAAATTATGGTTGGGTGTAGTCTTGGAGAGAGAAAACTGATGTGGCGCTGATGTGGCAGGGACTGACCACAATAGTTACGGTCACCATTAGCATCGGCCTAAGGGGTCTAACGTAACTCTCTCATTTGTTACACACCACCCAAAAAATCAACTCTATTTCTCTCTCTTTCTCATTTCCGTCTAATTCTAACACAATACATACTCACCAAACACACCTAATCTTCGGCGGCTATCAACAATCGTTCCCGTGGTTTCTGATTTAATCTCCGGCGTTACATTCTTAATCTCCGGCGTTACATTCTTAATCTCCGGCTTCAACTCCGGCGTTGACCCGACGTTGACCTTTTTATTGGTGTTTTTCTGATTTAATATGATATAAATTATAACTTTTTAACAATCTTTTGATGATGAATCTGTTTGTTAATCAATCTTCAATCGAAAATCTATTGAAACAGTGTTCTAATGTGGATTTGAATGCTAATGGTACTTGTTTTAAACTAATAAATTATTTTTACTGATTTGTAATTATAAATTATGTATTTTTACTGTGTATCTATCGCGTTACATGTGAAGATGCTATATGATGCTCTATGAATTGATTGTTTAGATATGTTCCCTTTTTGTCTCGATTTTAGTTGAAATGTATTGTCCGGTTAGTTGTTACCTTAACTTGCAGCGTTGACTGAGGCATCCAATTAGTTTTATTTTTGTAGGAATTATCGTTGTTTCCTTTTAATTTGATTTTTCATTTGAAATTTAGTGCAATGTTAGGTATTGCGTTGATGTATATGTACTGTAAATGATAGAACTTGTCACATGCGAAGATTTATATATGATGCTTTATGTAATTAAACAATTAGATATGTTGCCTTTTGTCTCGATTTTAGTTGAAAAAATAAGCAAGGAATGGAGTTTTTATGTTACTAGAGGATTTTTATACTAGAAATGCAAAATAGGAGTTATTAATGTTTATAAATGATGAAATGTGAAAAGTGTAGAGTATGATGAAGTTTTGCGTTTTGATAAGAGTTAGTTTGCGTAAATCAAAGATTATGAGGAATAATAGGTGCCATTGAAGTTGTTTAGATAAGATTATAGACTAGTATTGAATTAAAGACGATTATTAAATTTTAGTAAGAATATCTTCGCATGTGAAGAAAACTAGCAATGTATGAAGTTTTGAAGTTACTAGCGGATTTTTATGAAGTGCAAAATTAGGAGCAATTAGTGTTTATAAATGAAGAATATGTGAAAAGTATAGAGTATGATGAAGTTTTGACGTCTTGATATGAGTTAGTTTGCGTAAATCAAAGATTGCGATTGAAGTTGTTTTGAAAAGATTATAGACTAGTATTGAATTAAAGACGATTATTTAAGTTTTGTAACAACATCTTAGCTATTGGTTTCATGCTCCTCGGAGGTGGAATGAGAACCTTATCTACTAACAATAGCTCTATTTCTGCTTTATTGATAACCCTTTATCCATTTTTACCAACTGGAGGTTCTGATCAACTTCTTTCTAAACTAGGCAGTAAACATTATGGGTACTTTCAAGTCTATTGCCTCGTAATAACATTGTGAAAGAATTTCATGTACAGGCATATTGGCACTTGTATTTCATTTCTATAGAAGATATTGATGTTTTATTGACAATTATTATGTTTGTAAGAATATCTTCACATGTGAAGATTTTCAGCAGGATTGATGCTTTGGTCTTACTTGCGTTTTATATATACTAGAGTTGCAAAAATAGGAGACATAGATGTTTTATAGACAATTATTATGTTTGTAAGAATATCTTCACATGTGAAGATTTTCAGCAGGATTGATGCTTTGGTCTTACTCGCGTTCTATATATACTAAAGTTGCAAAAATAGGAGATATTGATGTTTTATATACACTTATTTATGTATGTAAGAATATCTTCGCATGTGAAGATTT
This sequence comes from Chrysanthemum lavandulifolium, assembly GCA_022545495.1. Classification (NCBI taxonomy): domain Eukaryota; kingdom Viridiplantae; phylum Streptophyta; class Magnoliopsida; order Asterales; family Asteraceae; genus Chrysanthemum; species Chrysanthemum lavandulifolium. The sequence continues at coordinate 139,947,675 of CM040238.1, forward strand.
TCTTACTCGCTCTATATATACTAGAGTTGCAAAATAGGTTTTATAGACAATTATTTATGTTTTTGATCTTGGTGCGTTTGTTACTCGGGTATTGTTCAAGCCAGAGCTAGGAAAATGGGACAACACACATATTAGTTTTACTCGGGTTGCATGATTAGTTTTACGGTTTGCATGACACACTACATATGTACAATGGTACCTGAAAAGACGTAATACTCTTAGATGTATTTACTCTTAAATCGATAACCGCTTTCTCACGATGAGCTGGCGATACTACAAGTCTGTGGGGAAAGGTATAGATTTAAGTAGACTTGTTTCATATTTGTCTATATTGTGTTACATTAAGTTAGTGATAAATATTTTATTTTTGTAAACAGGAGGGTGAGAAGCCTTCAAAGATTATTAGTCCTTATCTAAACGTTGGCGTGCCGATTTTACGATGCTAGCAATGGAAACACAAGTGTTGTTATAAATGTCTGCGAAATAACAAAAGTTGAGCTAAGAATGCTACAGGTGTGTATGTCTGAATATGCCATCATTGTTTTAAAATTAAAGACAATTTAAAAGCATTTGTTAAATGTTAATTTGGGCATGCTAAATGTTGCAGCTTTCTGGAGTCCAGTGTGCTGGTAACCCACACGTTTGGGTCAATGACGATGTTGATATCAAGAAGAGGGACATAAAAACACTACTTCTGAGTTCTGCCGTTACCAAATTCCCTTCTTTCACCAAAATTTGTAGCTTATTTATTGGGAACTGTGGTATCATGCATACTTGTAGACAAATTTGCTAAAACATTTGATTCTACCAAGGGCCCTCTTTTAAATGCGATTTAGATCAGTAAATATCTCGAAATAACTGATGGCTCTTTTGATGGTAAGCATGGATTATTCAACTTTCCTACGTTTTATACTTATGTAAATAAAATGACTTAGAAGATTGCTATTACAATTTGACCCATTTTGTTTTTATCTTATATTTTATTTGGCTTTTTATAATTTATGAAACATAAACCCAAATCGACCTATTCACAATGAATTGAAATTGCCATCTGTAATTAAACTTTATATTGGTCTTTGGACAACTTGATGTTCATTGAATTCCTTTCCATTGTGAAAATAATTTACCTCTTATTACATTTCGTGACAATTGCTTATTTTGGTTAATCATTTCATGCTAGGTGGAAAGGACAAAGCCAAACACAAGTTTTCTTTTAGGAGACAGTCGCATCCTGACCTTTTTAAAGATATTAGTCATATGTTTGAAAGTGACACATTAATTAAGGTTGGTCCATCATGTTAACTGAATCCAGTTTCATATGAAAATCGAGATATCTTTTCAGTGAAACAAGGTGGGTGATATGAAGAAGTATCTGATGCCTGCCGAAATGCCAGCTTGACACACTCATACCACGATGTCAATGGCAGAGATCCTTGTGCGTGTTCAGGGATGAACCTGATCTACTAGAAAGAAGAATTATAGAGGTAGTTCTTGTAGAGCTGTAGCACATTTAATTTCTTTCCTCTTTTGCTTTATATATTAAGGTGGCAAATGGGTTGACTTAATATTCAATTTGCTCTAGTGCAATGAAACAAAAGGCACCTCCGTTCTTGCTATGAAGTATACTGTCACAGGATCATAGTGACATAGATGATGATCTCGAATGTTTACTTAGTGAGTAGTGACCCATCAGAAGAAGAAGAGGTATGCAGTTTAATTGATGCTTCACCAATCTTTTTCTTGTAATAGTGGTTTACTATCCATTGTCTGGTTAATTGTTTGACTTTGATTGCAGTACAACAAGGGGTGTTAATCGGGTCGGGTTGGTCAGGTTCGGGTCAAAGAAGGGTCGAGGCTAAAAATAACTGTCAGGACCGAATACTATAAGATTTATGTGGTTTGGAGGTCTTGGTTGGTGGAAGAAGATGAAGATCTTCATCCTTCTTAGTGAGAGAAACTAGAGAGAGGGAGGAGAAACAAAAGGATAACTTTTATTGAAACAAGAAACAAACACACACCTAATGATTCACCTCACCCCTCATGGAGAGTCATGAGGGGTATTTATAGGCTCTAACTTTGCCACTTACACGATACTAGTACCTAAGGGCAAAGTATACTACGCATCTAGTCCAATTCACGTAAGTGACGTTATCTTTAGAAAAAGCGAGGCTAACAATCTCCCTCCAAGATAGCGTCACGCGTGAATGGTTACAATGAGACCTATAAATACAAAACAAAGTAAATTACAATAGTAATGAACAATGTTGACTTTCTTGAAGTCGCAGTCTCGTAGTCTGAATCTTCGAGGCAAACTTGAAGTTCTCCTTCCGATGACCTCGGAATGATCTTCTTGTAGCTCGAACTTCAATCGTAACGGTCTAGTTAGGTTATTACTCCCTCTAACTAGTGAGCCTTTTTTTTTTTCTTAGCTCCCTCCGAACCGACAACACTCTTCCAACACGCAATGGAGAAAGTAAACTCTTGAAGCACAATGGTTGTCGATTCGGGAACATCGTAACAACATAACTCACTTAGTATTGCATCCAAGTTGGTAAAAACCCGATGTACACCACACTACTTCTCCTTCTTGATCTTAAGCAAAAATCCTTCGTAATCCAAACACGGAAGATGAAATACCAACTTCTCCCTCCTGATGGTTGCGGGCTATCGGAATCATCATAATGTTGCGTACATGTCGTATAACCTGGCTCTGATACCAATTGTCAGGACCGAATACTATAAGATTTATGTGGTTTGGAGGTCTTGGTTGGTGGAAGAAGATGAAGATCTTCATCCTTCTTAGTGAGAGAAACTAGAGAGAGGGAGGAGAAACAAAAGGATAACTTTTATTGAAACAAGAAACAAACACACACCTAATGATTCACCTCACCCCTCATGGAGAGTCATGAGGGGTATTTATAGGCTCTAACTTTGCCACTTACACGATACTAGTACCTAAGGGCAAAGTATACTACGCATCTAGTCCAATTTACGTAAGTGACGTTATCTTTAGAAAAAGCGAGGCTAACAATAACATACCCGAACCCGATCCTATTTGAACTCGGGTTATTGCAGACTTGCATACTTGCATACTGCAAGTCTTATTGCAGACTTGCAGCAAAATTGCAACTTGCATGCTACCATGACTTAACAAAATAACAAAAATATTATGGGTAAGAACACATAATAATAATGGAACGACATGCTCTTTTTTTTTGAATTGAAAATGATACGTTTTATTATTTGAAAATGAAATTTGATGTTAGACATTAGCAAAATGCAGATTAGAGGTATGCAATGCTCTACGAATTTCCGAGGACCAGTGTGAACTTTCCATGGGCATGTCCGGCGAATTTGAGCTAATTGTAAGTGAAACTTTTACCACTGCTGATATAACGAGTATAATTTTAGCAGATGTTTGGATATTTTATCCGGTTTGATATACTTCTGTTCCTATTAAATAATTTTTTTTTTGAATTTTCAAAAATATATCATGTTTGGTCATTTAATTAGCTCAATTCCTCTAATAAGTAGATGCTGTCAAACACTCAAAACATCTAATTATCTGGTTATTACTATCAAGTATATCTAAACAATATATCCTACAACCCGTTTAAGATTATTATCTAATTATGATCTTTTAGTTTTTACTGTGCTATAACTCAAACGGATCAAACAAAAATTTAGTTAGAATGAAGGGCAAATGGATTGAGAGGCAAACAGGTAAAAAAATGTAACTTTCAATTTATACCTGTTAATCATGTAATGAAAAATGTAACTTGTTTCAACTGTGGTGATTCCATCATATCATGCTCAGAAGTCGGAGAATACTGAAAATCCGACTAATATTTACGCTTATATCTTTGTGCAAGATACCAAAAGCAAACAGAATAAGCCAAACAAAGATCTAATTGGGCATATTTTGAAGTGCAATTTGACCAAGTCTCACCTTATTCGTTTATGAAATTTGGCATATTTTACTTCCCCCTTAATATTTTTTTGCACTTTCTTGGAAGACCCCACCACGAACTCCAACTCATGGACCTAAGAATTTGCATTCCACAAAACTCTTAGCACAAGCATTAACAACTTGTTGTTGATATTAGAAGTAATGACAATAAGTTCACTTTACATCTTTTATGTAAAATATACATGCATAGAGTGTAAAAAAGTGTACTTTCTTGATGCATTTGATATGGGTTTTTTTTTTTTTTTTTTTTTTATTATTATTATTTTTTTAACTTTTCTTAATCGTCATTTAGCTAACCTTGGGTTTATACAAAAGACAAGAATGCTTGATATAGGTGCTACCCACTGCTAATTGTAACCATATCGCCACCTAAGTAGGGTAAGAACATGACCTAGCACATGTTTTGATTCTGAATTCATTGATGTTAATGCACTTATGCCCCTATTGCTCGTGACTTCTAGTGATGGAAGTCTAGTAGTCTATAAAGGTGGTGAGTCCATCATACATGAGTATCGCAGTAAACACTAAACATACAATATGTGTCAAAATGCTACCGAGTGGGTACCTCTGTATACCTTCTAACGGCGAGTACATTGTCGATCATATTAATTTCAAGGTAAAGATTGCTATAATGATTAAATAAATGTATTTAGGTATGTATCATGACGTGATCATCGCTAATGCGTACCTATAACTAGGAATTGAGCATGCCAGAACCCGTTGTATGAGTTGAAGAAGGCCTCACATAATGTTAGCAAAGAAATAGGGAGAGGAGCCGATGGGATTGTGTACAAACGAATATTGGTAAATAATGAATTCTCAGGAATCAGTGTCTTGAGGAATTTAGTAACAACCAAGGTGAAGCTATTATAGCTGCTGATATAAGTACCCTTACGAGGCTAAACCACATAAATTTAATTGATTTGTGGGGACATCGTGCTCAGAGAAAAGCTGTGTACTAGTACATGGAAAATGGGCCATTGGTGAAAATGGGTCTTGCTTTCCATGTTTCAGGTATCATTGATCTTTTACATGTTTTGATATGTTTTCGCTATCTGTAACAATGGAAGACAAAGATTTAACTGCATCCATAGGTGGATTAAGCGATTGTTAGGTAACTTAACCTGAAAACAAAGATAGTAGTATAGTACCCAGTGAGATTATATTTAATTTTATTGAAGATACATCGTAGGTGATTAGGAAATAACTATTTTTTATGCATTTATTTTTATAAATAAAATATTTATCCATTATTGAAAATAGGCGAAAAAAGATTGGTTATACCCATATATTTTAGTGGGCAATATACTTGTTCCTTGCGTCACCTGATGTTACTTTGATCATTAAAATTCAGATTTTGCTCAAAAGTTTTGCTACAAGTCTGAGAAAAAGTTAGATGTGGTTTCAGTTATTTGTGTGATATGGTTTGTTGTATCATGGATCTTTGATCAATTTCCAAAGTGATTTCTAATTGAACAAGAAACTGGGTTCAAGATGCATTGTCACTATTGGTGATCGGTGTATTATATACCAAAAAGACCAGCTTTCAAGGTATCGCTACGGGTGTGGTTTGTAGCCATTAGTGAGGTATTCTAATATAAACTCAGTTGTTTTCTCACTGAAAAATTTATCGTCCATGTGGTAACAGTTTTTAATAATATTTTAAAAAACATTTACAAACAATATTTAGCTAGTTACTTAAACGATATTTTCATGATATACAGATAAGCAACTATGCAAGTATTCTATTCATGCTGATATTTTTTTTGATTGCGGTGACAAGTATACTTGAAATTTAATGGGGATGTGTTCCAATAGACAACTTATGCTGTGTCTGCTCATCTTTTTGCTCTATTTCAAGGTCTTCTCAAACTGTTGGCTGGTGTCAACACCAATTTCACCGTTGCCTCAAAAGGAAGTGACAATGGTGAATTTACCCAGCTTTATCTCTTCAAATAGCCTAAAAAGTCCACCCCTTGACCGGTAATATACGTTATCGTTTTGCACATTTTGCGGTCTAGGCTGGTGTTCTGGTGGTTTGTGACTTGGTCACATGCGAAAGTATATTTCTCATAACTGAGTCACATGTGAAAATATATTTCTCGTAAATCAGTCACATGTGAAGATATATGTCTCATAACTCTGTCACACTAAGTTGGAATACCTTATCTGGGAACAACTATTTTTTCACAAGCATCTATTAACACATGAAATACTATTCATATACAAGTGATCATATAAGGTAAAAATCTAGCTCAAAACATAATATACTCAATTCATGTGTAAAATGTTACTTCTTATATTTTGTAGTTCATTAGCGTCCAGAGGGTATTATAAGAATTTGGTCATTAGTTATGTGATATGGCAAATATACAATAGTATAAGCCATATCCGTAAGTTCAATAGCAGTAAATTGTATCAAATCTTCACATGTGGAGAAATAAAATCGAATACCATCCACATGTAAGGAATTTGCATATATCTCTATTTGTGTAGCATTAGCCACTAAATTGATGATACATTAACACTATAATCGACGGGTAAAGATGAAATATGATGTAGAACCTAGGATATGATGAATACAGACAATGTTGACTAAAGTTGTGAATGTCTATTTGTTGGCTAGGTAAACCGTTAGGTTTGCAGCCATCTAAAATGTCCATTTTTTTCGACTTTTGGTCCTTACTCTTAAGCCTAAAATCTGAAAAGAACCAGATGTATATGATAGCCATCTTGCTATATTTGGAGCATCTACTCTTAGCGTGCATTCACACTTTATCGATTCCTTAAACAGTTGTTTCGTGGTTGTGCCTTTGATTTTGAACACTGTATATGTTGGATATAACAGGTGATGATGAACATGGGCAGTTTTGATGAAAGTAGTTAAGCTCTGATATGAGCCGAACAATCCTGTGTTGAATTTCACATGGTGATATTGGTCTCGTTCAGTTCAAAGATGTCTTATTTATATCTATCAATTAACTCTCACTCTTATTATTATTTTTTACCTTTTAGCTACAACTGAATTAATTGCTCATTGGAGGAAAAGATCAACCTTTTTATTTAAGCACATGGCTTTCCTGAATTCTGAATTGAATTACTCATAAGAGAACCTCAAGATGCTATATTATTATCTCAAAATTTATAATTATCCTTGAATCAATAGTTAGAGGGTGTATGTGATTGCTTATTCTGGAGGGACCTGCTTAAAGAAATAATATGAGATAAACATGAAATAAGAAAATCTCATACACTATTTCCTAAATTCCAAAATTATATTCTATCTAACTACTTCTTACTTTACGCCTTTTCTATTAGTATTAGAATAATCCCCCATGTGCGAGGAAATTCTCATTTAGACATTAGTTATATAGTTAAAGGTGACACATAGTTTGATATAACGGATCATGCTTAAAGCCCTGGGCATGATGATGATAGAAGTTAATGTTTAGATAACGAACCATTTCGACTGTATTTCTATAGGTTCCGCATTGGCTAGGTGGAAAATGTTACCTTCTTTTTTTCTCGTTTAGAAATATATTCTCTAGCTTGTTAGGTAACTTGGTTCCTTCTATGGGTCAGTTCTTAACACTATTTTCCTTGTTTTATGCAGCAAAATGCAGATAAAGCCCTTTCCAACGAACGTATGCTGGCCAGGTCAATATCTTTCATTCCTAAAAAAAACACTCATACTACATTGCAAAAAGGATACCTTCATGCTTTTCGAAAGTTAACATATAGTTTACATTTGAAATGAAAATCTCCAAATAGAGTTATTGCATTTTATGTGCAATAATGAACGCTAATGTTATGATACATCAGAAACCTAAGTACCTTTTAAATCTTGACTATTCTCGAGCAACATAACTCTCTACTTCAGATTATAAGTGTGAACACATGACACACAATGTATATGTTAAATCTCATAACTCTGCGGTCTAGTTACTTTTTATAGTTTTTATTATTGAGATTATTCTTTATATTTCTTTTGATGTGTAGATTAAAAGATGCGGAGAAATGGCAAGGAAATTACGTTACTTCAAAGACCAAATGTCGAAGGTGGGCTTAACACTCGCGACAATAACTGACTCACAGACTGATACTAATCTGGATGACCTAGAGGTATCTCACGACTATTGAGGCTCAACCTTTCTATTGTTTAGAAAATGAACCTCTTGTTTATAGTGGAATATTATAGGTAAAACAGAGATCTTGAAGCTGAGCTGATTGAAAAAATCACTCTGTAACTACATTGTCTTGTTTTTCGCTTTACATTGTGCAGAATTTAATGTTCTGTTCTATCATTTTGGACGAAATATGTGCTTAATAAAAGTTTTGCATTTATGCGCAGCGATAGGAGGCGGGAAGGAAGCGAGAAAGCACCACTAGGAGTTGATACCAAATCCATTGAAAGAATGAAGATGAAGAATGGGTAGATGGCAACAACAACTCAACTCGGTAAGTAGATGAAGAAAAACATAGGAGCGAGGAGGATGGATCCATGAGCTTGATGACTACCATGGATAGTGTTAAATTAGTTGAACAATGTTAAATTATTTTTGGCAGTATGGAGAAGTTGTGAACTGAATAACTTATTAGTCTAAATGCACTTGCCAAAGCATATTTGTTTGGTTTTGTTGTTTGTGCATGTTTGCATTTGTTTTGTTTAATTTGCTCATATTTAGAATGGGATTAGAACTTAGTGTTACTGTTGCTATTAAGTAGCTATACTACTGTCAAATCTACGGTTTTGCACTTTTTTTTGTTCATTTAGATACATTGATGAAATGATGATATTTTTGTTGTTGTCATAAGGAGGGGGTTGCGGACACATGAAATCAGCTAAGCATGTCAAACGAGCGAAAATCTTTGTAACACATTCATGCCGGCTATAATCTGATAGATAGACTAGATCACTTTGTGACAGATGACCAGAGCCCCCTGAACCATCTAAACTGACTCTGTTTGCAGATGCCCAAAATAAGAAACTGTAAATAGGCAATTGCAAGAGTTAATTGCATTTTGGTCCCTCTGGTTTGGTCAAATTGCAGATTTGGTCCCCAAAACTTTGAAAGTGCACCAGAGGTCCCCATTTTCAAGTTTCCGTTGCAAATTTGGTCCCTGGACCCACACGCCGTTACTTCTGCTTCGTTACTCATACCACGTGGTTTGCACACGAGGGTCTTTTTTTCTTTTCACCCACTAAAATCCACCCACCCTTTAATCTATATAATACTCCGTACAACATTAAAAAACACACATTCCACTCACCAACAAAATCTGTCCCCCCCAAACAATCCCAATTGAATTAAAAATAAACCCTAACCATAGTTATTTCAATATAAGAAATGGTGTTTTGTCACTGTGGTTTGCGTGCCCGAATTCGCACATCATGGACTCCATTGAACCCTGGGCGTCATTTTTACTGCTGCCCCAAACATGTAAGTTTTTCAATGATTGATTAATTTCTTCTTTTTAACAGTGAATAATTGAAACAAAAATTGATTGTAGGATGATTGTGGGTTTTTTGATTGGTTTGATCCTCCAATGTGTGCTAGAGCTGTGACCATTATTCCTGGTTTACCAAGGGCACAAAATGATCTTGAAGTAGGAAACAATGCATTGGTTGCTCAAAATGGAAGATTGAAGAAATTGTTGGTTTGCAGTTGGATCATATTTTTAGTGTATTTGTATATGTTGTTTTTTAATTTGACTAGAAAAAATTAACCAAAATATGTAATGGTTAATTTTGCCCTTTTGTATTAGCTTATGTATTTCAATGAAGAATGTTATGGTTAATTGTGCAAGTGTAATGGTTAATTGTGCAAGTGGTAAACAAGATTGTCTAAACTGCAAGTGTTAAACAAGATTGCAAAACAGATTAATGTAAGACACTCTAAACTACTTGTACCAAATGATTGTCTACACTGCAAGTGTTAAACAAGTGGTAAACAAGATTGCCTAAACTGCAAGTGTACATAACAGACATAATAGCAAAAGATACACAAAATCATAAGCTTAAGTTATAGAGTCATACACTTATACTCTAGTCATAATGACCAAGGTTCAAAGTCATAAACATAAGACATAAAGTTGTACATAACAGACCAAGGTTCAAAGACATAAACTTAAGAACTCAAAACACATAAACAATCTAGTTGGCAGTCGAACGCCTATTTGTAGTCATCTTTGTCCTTCTCTGAGGTATAGATGGGCTTGACTGACTTGCAGAGACTGCACTTGGTTCACCAGCACCTTGTTGGCTTCCAACTTATGTTTGTCTTGCAGACTGTGGTGAGCTTGTAGATCTTGGTTGGCTAGCAGATCTTGGTTGGGTTGCAGGCTGTTGTTGGCTTGCAGAAGCTTGCCCTTGACTTGGTTGGCTTGCAGCTCTTGGTTGGCTTGCAGAATCTTGGGCTGGACTTGGTTGAGTTGCTGCAGCTTGAGCTACCTTGCAGCCTCTTTTATTGTGTCCCTTGCCTTTGCAAATCTTACAAGTGACTTGTATCCCTTTCCTACCTATCTTCCCCGATCGCACCATACTTTCAACCTCAACAAGACTCTTCTTTCTTTTCTTAGATGGCCTACCAATCGAACATGAACCTTAGGTGGAAGCAATGTAGTTGGCCACTCATTCTTCACCCATAAGTGTCTACCAACCACATGATTAATCTTAAAAGAGTATTGCTTTTCCAAGTGTCTAGCCTATAAGATGAATGGACCCAATCTTTCGGCAAACCCACATCCATTCCATGATCTGCCATATCATGAATGCATGCTACTGCATGATTACAAGGGATACCAGACACTTCCCATTTTCTACAAGAACAATTCCTATCAGTAAGGTTTACAACACACTGATCACCATGAGGTCCTTTAGCTTCATACAAATCTAACCCATTCCATTCTACTATGTAGTTGACTGAAGCATCTTTTATTTGGTTAAAATTTTTTGTAACTGCAGGAGTGAGTGGACCTTCACTTTTTTCAGTAATTTTTTGCACAATGACAATCCTTTTCATTAGATAGGCTCTAACATACTCTAAGGCAGATATGATTGGTGAGTCCCTAGCCTCTAATAACTGTCTATTGAAAACTTCACAAATATTGTTGATAAGCAAATCACAATGTGCCCTACCTGTATATGACATTGTATAAGGATCTACAAAATTAATAATAGACCATAACATATAAAGTAATTCTACATACCAGAAAAATGGGATCTACTCCAGTGTTTTGGTGCAACTTTGTTCAACCATTGATATGCCCCAAGATGATATGATTTCAGTTCATTCATGACATTGTTGAACTCAACTGTTGTTGTTGAAGTTGCAGCTTTCCACAATATGTCTTTAAACCTCCCACCTTTCCATATCAGATTCATGTTCTCATTGATGTGTCTGATACAGAACCTATGCTCAGCTTCTGGAAACAACCTCTGAATTGCTGGTAATAGTCCCTGCAATTATAAGTCAAATTAGACAAAAAAAGTTAATATTTAAATTCAAATATGTTTAGGTAAGGAGTTGTACCTTCTGTCTATCTGTTATGAATGTAAAGTTGGAAGTGCAGTCTAAGTCTAAATCATCCCCTAGTTGTGACAAGAACCATAACCAAGAATCTTTAGATTCAGATTCTACTATTCCATATGCCACGGGATAAATACCATTATTCCCATCCACACTTCGCTACTGTAGTTAAAAGTTGCCGAGGATATTGCCCTTTCATGAATGCTCCATCTAAACCAAGTAATTTCTACCACCGACTTTGAACCCTTCTTTCAAAGATCCCAAACATACATAAATCCTTCTAAACTTCCTGGTTGTAGATTCTGGATCCCCTTCTCTATAAAAATCTAACTTAACTGTTGTGTTTGGATTTGCCTTTTTCAATTCCAAAACATAGTCTCTAAGTAAAGCATATTGTACTTTAGCATCTCCCTTTAGAGCACATTCTGCCTTTGCTTTTGCTCTAAAAGCCTTATGAATAGAAACACCAACATGAAACTGCTTCTGCATCTGATCTTGTATGGCCTTAGTTGGCATATATGGATTCAACTGTATTAGATCTTGGACATGTGGAGATAGAAATGAAGATGTGCAAGCTTTAATTTTTACGGAAAGAGACATTTATGTGAATCGTGAAAGTCTTAACAAACCATTTTGGACTTGTGGTACATAATGAATGTATAAATACCAAGGCCATTTATTATCTTCTCATCTTCTTGTACAAATTACTTTTTACCCTTGCTTTTACCCAATATGAGTCTCGAAATTTTCAATATTCTTTCCTATTTTCAACAACTTGATTTCCGCTTCTTTAACTCTTCACCCACTTTCTTGTCCTTTTATCATCTTCTGTTAAGTTTACCTCGGTAGTTAACAACTCATTCTCACCATCTTCATTGACAGTAAACCTAAATCCATCCATATTAACTTCAACTTCCTCTATGATGTATTCCTCATCCACTATATCCTCCACATTATCCCTACCTTGGTCATTGTCCACATTATCCCTACCCTGCTCATTGTCCTCATGATCACTACCCTGCTCATGATCACTAGCCTGCTCTTCATCACTCCATGCTCTTCATCACTCCTATGCTCTTCCTCACTACCCTGCTCTTCCTCACTACCCTGCTCATGATCACTATCAATGAAGTTGTCAATACCTAGGTCATTACCCATGCCATGTACATCTATACTACCCTGCCCATTATCCACATTTGTATTAGCCTGCTCTACCATATCCACATATGTCCTAACATGCTCTACCATATCCACATCTGTCCTAACATGCTCTACCATATCCACATCTGTCCTAACCTGCTCTACCATATCCACATTTGTCCTAACCTGCTCTACCATATCCACATTTGTCCTAACTCGCTCTACCATATCCACTGCGAAGAACATGTTCTTTTAACCACTCAATGGCCAACTGCTTACTAGACCTAGGCAATGATTTCTTCACAACATCATCTTCATCCAAATCAACAATTTCATTACTTTCATCTATCTCCCTAATCTCCATTCGTTTCCTAAATAAAGGCTTATAAAATGACTCAACTCTGGTCTCATTGTGTTCAATGTAAACTTCTATAACCTTATGCTTTGAAACAATCAAGCTCACAATATCATCATCACTTGCCAATGCTCTAAGTCCCCAATCCAAGTTTTTCTTAGGTATTCTGAAGTGATAGAACATTATTTGTTGTGGATCATATTTTAACATTTTAACAATGTTATGAATCACCTCAACCATAAAGTTTTCACTATCTACAAAATCCACAAATTGTACCTTGCCATTTACATACTTCCTATTAGGACTACTTGTGAAAATTCCACCATGGTGCACCTTCATTGAAAAGATGTTTGGATAATCAGTTGTTTCACAAACCATCCGCATTGTCAGAATTTATGCTAATAAAAAAAATACCAAACTAAACAAAATTGCAATCACAACTTCTTACCATAAACAACATATGGATCATACGTGTGAATTTCATGTTCAGGTCGAAAACGCCAAACTTGAACTCCCCTAACCATTTTACAATGTCAATCTTCAGGGACGATCTTTGCAATGCTTTAGAACATTTGGGATTTTTTTTAGGAAGTCAAATTAGGGTTTGTGTCAAAAAGTAAAGTAAGATTTGTGGGGTTGGGATAATTTGCAGGAAAAATTGTAGGGTTGGGATAATTTGTGGGAAAAAAACAGATCGTGTGGGGTTATTAAAGGGTGGGTGGATTTTAGTGGGTGAAAAGACAAAAAGACCCTCATGTGCAAACCACGTGGGATGAGTAACGGAGCGGTAATAGCGTGTGGGTCCAGGGACCAAATTTGCAACGGAAACCTGAAAATGGGGACCTCTGGTGCACTTTCAAAGTTTTGGGACCAAATCTGCAATTTGGCCAAACCACAGGGACCAAAAATGCAATTAACTCCAATTGCAACAACAGATAATAAATATTTCGTGTGCAATAAGTTGAAAAACTCTGGATAAGCTTATCAATGTACTATTTACAAATATCAATCAATAAAAAGATTGTACAAGAAGGGGGTCTAGATGCACTACTCATCCTACTCAGAACTTCTAGAAATACAACGCCACTTAGAAATACAAAGCTACTAGACATATATCCTAAAAAGCTAGTTTTTTGTCATACACAGGGGAACACAAACATTTTGAGTTAATAGTAGATTAACATTGTAGAATAGGTCAACCGACTATCACTAAAATATAGTCTTTGGATGCTAATTCACCTCACTATCGCAATATCACTTGTTCATTTCCATAGCATGATCAACTTGGAAGAATTTAGCCTTTTGAACCTTCAAATATCTTGACTAAGTCTGACCATGTTCTCGAGAAGGGTAGCTAGTTGATGAAATTTCTGATGTACCACGAGGATTATCAGAATGTCAAACAGCAACTGGCTTATCCCACAATTCAAGATGGTTCCTAATTACAACTGACACAAAAAACCAATCCTGCAAATACCTCTTTGTCATTACATATTTAGAACTTAAGCGATATAAGTTATAGATACCACAAAACTATTTGTAGTTTATAATTACCATGTCGATATGAATAATTGTATAGCTTTGGCATGTGAATGAAGGAATAATGAAGCTTAAAGGTCTGACCGCGAGAGATGAACAAGGAAAGTGTTTGCAGTACCACTGTTTCCCAAGTACCTATGAAGTGCAGTTTGGAGTTCTGTCATATTAAAACCAAAATGAGTGAGATATTTTGTAAAAATTAGAGACCAGCATATATTAAACCACCATTCTACCTTGAAGTAAGTCTCCATAAAATTTGGGTCAGAAGAAGTTGAATGTCCTTTGCTGGAAGAATTTGAACCACTGATAATGTTTCAATAACGTGTTGAATTTGAAGCATTGAACCAATGATAACATTCGGATTGCATTTCTTTAATTCACATCATTTGTTCTTGAAGCTTTTTTCACAATTATTACCGCAAGTTGGCTCAAATATGAAGTGTCGGATGGGCATGCCTATTTATCACATTTTCTTAAGCATCAACATTAGTGAAAAGTTCTTTTCCTAAAACGAAACAAAAAACACACCAGACAGTCTCGCCTTAGAAAATTCAGGATCATTTTCCATTTTCTTTTCCAAGAAATTAATTGCCTCTTGCCCTTTCAAGCCAACACCATTGCGCAAATATTTCAAAAGAAATTCGGATCATCGGTAGAAAACATATCCCGAAGTCTAAAAATAAATTTCAAAGAAAGTTACCAATGAAGTCTTGGGCATTGACAATGGTAGAAAGAGCCACGTTCGATATCAAGCATTTTGTTCTCAAAGCGACTCTCGATGCCTTGCCATTTCTCTCAAAGGTTTCTTTCTTAGTGTGCTTACAATCTAAAATCTTCATGTAGTACAAAGTTACATTTTCTAAATTGGTGTTAAGTTCTGAAAGACGCAAACAATGCGGTTTATAACCTAACCCATTTAAACTCAACCCAATCTAAACAGACACCTAGTGACACATTTTAAACCATACCTACCTAAACTGAACCATTTAAACTCATGGGTCAAAGATTACAAATCCAAAGATGCACAAAGAGAATATATAAACTCACTCAGTATCAATGCCATTGATGGAGATAGCGTTTCCATAGCGACAACATTCACTCTGCTTTTTCTCCATTTGACACATCGACTTCAAGATTTTCCAACTCAATTTGTAGCCATTGCGATACGTATTTCACTACAATCGGTATTTACATTTGTGCCATTCAACAACTAGTGAAACCATGATTTTCGGTTTCCACATAATAACAATATAACACATTACTTAGTAGAAATAAATAATACCATTTGTGCCACTATAATTCTTTTCCAACAAAATAGCAGCTAAGATTTGCATGTTATTAATGTTCTATTTAAGGTTCCATAGGCGATTGCAAAACATTTTCTAATGAACATTATGAAAATCCTAAAAGTGAACATAGGTTGATCGCATCTATATTGTGTTTTACCTACCAAAAAATTAGTAACTATTGTGAATGAAAAAAATTCACCAAGTCACTCACCTTACAAGACGTAGATTTTCACTTGTGATGAATTTGTTCACACATCTTGAAAAGCTAAGAGACATATTTTCACATGTGAAGAAGTTCTTAAAAAGCTACGAGACGTATATTTTCACATGTGACAAAATAGTTTGCACATCTTAAAAAGCTAAGAGACATATTTTCACAAGTGAAGAAGTTCTTAAAAAGCTACAAGACGTAGATTTTCACTTGTGACGAAGTTGTTCACACATCTTGAAAAGCTAAGAGACATATTTTCACATGTGAAGAAGTTCCTAAAAAGCTACAAGACGTAAATTTTCACATGTGACGAAGTTGTTAACACATCTTGAAAAGCTAAGAGACATAATTTCACATGTGAAGAAGTTCTTAAAAAGCTATGAGACGTATATTTTCAAATGTGAAGAATTTCTCAAGAAGCTAAGAGACATATTTCACATGTGAAAAAGTTCTTAAAAAACCTACAAGACGTATATTTTCAAATGTGAAGAAGTTCTTAAAAAGCTACGAGACGTCTATTTTCACATGTGAAGAAGTTCTTTAAAAGCTATGAGACGTATATTTTCACATGTGACAAAATTGTTCACACATCTTAAAAAGCCAAGAGATATATTTTCACAAGTGAAGGAGTTTTACTAAACTTGAATAATCAAAAATCAGATAATAACATCTAAACTTCATTCCTTGATGATTATTTTCACACGCGAAGATAATTTTACCAAACTTGAATAATCAAAAATCAACTAATAACATCTAAACTTCATTCCTTCATGATTATTTTCACATGCGAAGATGCTTTTACTAAGCTTGAATAATCAAAAATCATCTAATAACATCTAAACTTCGTTTTCTTGATGATTCTTTTCACGCGCGAAGATACTCTCACTAAACTTAAATTTCCACTAGTAAGATAACAAAATCTCTCCTATATTCTACTTTACGCAAACTAATTAAGTAGCTTATAGCAATCGAGATCTAATTAGTAATCTATACATTGACATGTGACTTATTTACAATTTAAACAATGATAATAACCTCAAACACATAATAATCAAGAATTCTACAATAAAATGTTATCATAAATAACAAAAATAATAGTTACTTGAAGTTTCTGTGTATTCTGATTAGAAAGTTCATCTTCTTCAACAATCTCATATTCAATTGATTTTATTCCATTAAGATATTCTTCTTCTTCACTCATATTTTTTGAATTGTATGTTTTTTAAGATCGATTATGATTCTGGTCGTGATTACGGTGGCGATTCGGTAGTAGACGGTAGTTTAAAAGTGCGGTGTAGTGGTGGTTTGATCGGGCGGTGTAGTGGTGGTTTGATCGGCAGTGGTTATGACCAGAGATTGTTGAAAATGGTTATAATTAGAGAGAATTAATCGTTTCACTTGTAAATTGTGTGGGATGTGTGTGTTTTTATATATATATTAGTTGTAAGGATGATACTTACAAAAATACCCATTTTAGTATATAGTTAGTGCAAATGATTTAGCCATTAGATCTAAAAAAAGAGGGATTAGATGGAGGGCTAGGATCTCTTCTCGCGTTCTCACAAAAATTAGACTTCTCACAAGAAACACCCCTATATATATATATATATATATATATATATATATATATATATATATATATATATATATATATATATATATATATATATATATATATATATATATATAGCTCTCGGTTCTATTGAGAAGGTTTTTATTTTGAGAAGATTGAGAAATCTTCGTTTGAGCAAATTGATTCATGTTTTTGATTTGATTCACAAGTAAACATCATTTTATGGTGAATCGAATCTATAAATCCCAAATTTGATTCACAAATCATTGTTAAAATCGAGTTATGATGATGATTCATTAAATTTGTACTGATGATTCAAGATTCTACATATATTGCAAAATCGAGATTTTAACATTGATTCAAATTTTTTACACATTTTGAATTTTAACCACATTAAAATGAGTTTTACGCTTGAAAAACATGAATCATAGTTACAAATCTATCGCTTTTGAAAACCTTCTCAATCTTCTCAAAATAAAACCTTCTCAATCGATCCGATTCTATATATATATATATATATATATATATATATATATATATATATATATATATATATATATATATATATATATATATATATATATATATATATATATATATATATATTTTCCCCACTCATATCTTGAATCTCCTTTAATCATAACAAATGTTGGATCAAGGGTCGATGAAGTTGTGGATAATCAGATCGTTTCTTTTTCCTTCCACAGAATGCTCAATGCAACTGAATTTAAGCAAGATCGTTTGTAAAGATTGCCTAAACTCGATATATATATATCACTCATCATAAATACATACATGTATTATAATTTATTTATTTTGGAACGGCTACATGGGTTATAATAACTCAATACTCTTTATCTTCCAAAGTATAAAGCCATTTAGTATATAGTTGTCCTATTCATTTTACTTGCCGTATAAATGTTATTGTGCTATATATCAGAGCGTTGTGTAAATGTTATTGTGCTATACACTACTCTAGACGTTGCAAGCTTCTTATTAGTATTTAGTTAAATGGAAAAGCGGGGTGCGAACCAATAAGGCTAAAACAAAATGAAACCATCATAAACAACAAAGAGTTGTATGGTTCTAGAACACTAATATTGTGCTTCACGGTCTATCAAAGGTCAATCCATCCAATACACTATTCAATTTAAGTCTATCTGCATTGATTTTAGTGTTTGAATCTTTTTTTTCACTTGATCTTAAAAAAATAAAAAAATAATAAAACCAACAATTAAAAACCAAAGAAACAATTGTTTTATAATATTGTTTGACAATTCTTAAAAATGTATTTTAGTTAACAAAAAACAACAAACAAATAATTATAAGTCATGCCCGCCCATTGGGCGGGCATGACTTGTAATTTTTATTTTGATGGTGTTATTTAACGGAAGATTACTTTTAAGGATGTGGTCATGAATTGTAATTATGGTTTGATGGTATTTTATTATTGTATTAGTTTAAGTTTCACTTAACGGTAAATTATTTGTAATGACGGATATTTCATTGTATATTTTTATTTTATTAGTTTGCGGTTGAAATTTTTTTATTTCATTTTATTTTGTTATTGTATTAGTTTTTGTTTGAAATTTTTGTAGGAAAAGTACATTTTTTAATCATGAAAATTAGTTAACCATACTTAATTATTAAACTATTTTATAAAAAAACAATTTACAATTACAATTTGTTTATGAATATTGTTAAGAAAAAGTAATTAATGAAATTAAGCTATAAACATATTAAATAATAACGTAATATAAATGACCTCTTCAAGTGACCATCGAGACAACCATTTTAATAAAAATAAGAAATATTGTACATAGAAATAAATATACAAATAAACTTATACATGAACAAAAGATGAAATAAAAATCACATGTTGAGATTAAAGGTTTTAGGCCATCTTTAATGAAAACCAATCTGAGGCCTCATCCATCCTTCTAGTGTAAAGTAAAGATGTCTTATAGTAGACATATAAAAATGTGACAACTGGACCTTTTTGAGATGTGATTAATCCTTTGCTTAATGCATCATGTGCAAGCAAGTTTTATCTCAATTTTTGATTTATGAACCTACATTGGAAATAGTATTATGGTAACTAAATACGTATTATAATTATACCATCCATCTCATAGACATTAAGAATATGCAATCTTTAGCTAGACATCCAATGACTGCTGCTACTACCTGCTATTGCAATATTTGTATCTGGACTTTTACTTGGAGAGTCGGACACACGTCTACCTGCAATAACATAAGAAAGTTTGTGAGTGTTCAGTTGATTGTGAACAAACGTAGTAGGATTTATGCAAAATTGACAGTAATGAAAAATAAACTTATAAATAGGCACATATTAAAGTTGTAACATACACTATGGTACTAATGTAATTCTAAACATTTGACCATGGGTTATTTGAACAATAATGCTACTGACTAAATCAAACCACCTAGACTCATATATAGTGTAGTGTTGAAAAAAATGTTCATGACTAACCTTGTCGTGTTGATGAACGTCGTTTTGTCAAACTCTATTATACCAAAATCTTGCAAGTCCTAGCATACCTGATAAAATTGATGGAAAGCATCTAAGTTGCAAATTTCTTGCTTAAATAAACTAAAAATTTAGATTTTTGGTAATTAGAGAATCAAATGGATCACTCTTTCCAAGTAGCGATGTTCGAAGGTAACCACAGCAAGATCAATTTTCTTTGCAAAACACGCACTGCATTAAAATCTTCATAAATCAGACATACCCCGTATCTCCTAGCACATATACCAAGAAGATCGATCCATCCTGAAATAGTCCAAGTATTCGCAGTATGCTTGCCCAGATCTTTGATAATCTTGTAATTGCCAAAAACCCACCAAGAAAAACATTTATTTGAATCTTATAAACACACAACATTTTGTTGTTTTTTGTTAACTAAAATACATTTTTAAGAATTGTCAAACAATATTATAAAACAATTGTTTCTTTGGTTTTTAATTGTTGGTTTTATTATTTTTTTATTTTTTTAAGATCAAGTGAAAAAAAAGATTCAAACACTAAAATCAATGCAGATAGACTTAAATTGAATAGTGTATTGGATGGATTGACCTTTGATAGGACTGTGAAGCACAATATTCGTGTTCTAGAACCATACAACTCTTTGTTGTTTATGATGGTTTCATTTTTGTTTTAGCCTTATTGGTTCACACTCCCAGTTTTCCATTTTAACTAAATACTAATAAGAAGCTTGCGCAACGTCTAGAGTAGTGTATAGCACAATAACATTTATACAACGTCTCAACAATATATAGCACAATAACATTTATCTGACAAGTAAAATGAATAGAGACTATATACTAAATGGCTTTATACTTTGGAAGATAAAGAGTATTGAGTTATTATAACCCATGTAGCCGTTCCAAAATAAATAAATTATAATACATGTATGTATTTATGATGAGTGATATATATATGGATTTTAGGCAATCTTTACAAACGATCTTGCTTAAATTCAGATTGCATTGAGCATTCCTGTGGAAGGGAAAAAGAACGATACAGTTATCCACAACTTCATCAGACCCTTGATTCAACATTTGTTATGATTAAAGGAGATTCAAGATATGAGTGGGAAAAACATACCTGCGGTATTACAATGGATACATTTAGAACACCCATCAACACCCCCGCAAGGGGTCATATATTAAGGAATTAAGCATCCCTGGGTAAAGAGATACAAACTACAAATAAGAAAGTACAGTATAATGACTTGTGAACCCACCTTGGCCAAGTCCTAGAGACTCAATCCATGAAGCTACCAATGCATATGGCACACTATACGTAACCTGCATCATTTTCACAAATACACACGTCAGCTTCAAAGTAGTCAATAGACAACCCTCAGCACCAAAAATCATTATAAACTAAAAGCATATTCAGAATTTAAAGTAGGTTGCTTACTTTTAGTAATTGGACGGGTTGGTATTTTATTCAAATGATTAGCAACACGGAATGGGTCGCATGCGTTTAATACATGTGGAAATCTCGAAGGAGCATGATTCTAGCGACCATTCTCGATAATCAAATCAATTTGTCGATAGAAGGTGATGTTTCTAGGCTTATTTACAGCTTCCATCACAGCCTGATACAACAAACGCATCACCAATTAGTCGTCATACAACGTATCAAATTTTGCAAAGGCATATGTACTTTTATCAAGATATAGTAGGCCACAAAGAATGTAAAAATAATATCAATTGCAAAAAAACCCATTGACGAAGTCAACTTGGAGAGTTTCAAAATTTTACCACTTGGACTGAGTCTCGTGCCCAATGTCCGGATTAATTACACCTAAAGCATACTATATGTAATGTTAGAACCCTATTAACGGTCGGAATAAGTAACTCCTAATTCGCTCACTTGAAGCTACTTCTATCATCCTTAAACTAACAGATATTATTAATAATATGCGCATATCTCACTAAAGTTAATATCACATTCATTGAGTAACATAATTAAACGGTAGAACTTATATGATTAAAAAAAGTATATTACCATATCTGGTTGCTAAACTTAATGTTGACATCTGCAACTCAAGAAAAGGATTAGTAACAATAATTAAATATATAGTTATGATGTTATGAATATCTTGACTTGTGTTTCCTTACAGTCTCGAATTCGATATTGAATAGCATCCGACACTTTTGAAATTCTCTCGAATTCGATATTTAAAATGCGTGCAATATCTCTCGCAAGTATTCAAGACTTGGCTTTAGTTAATCATTAATGTATACTAAAAGAAGAAACAAAAAGAATGAGGCCAATGGCGGTGGAGCTTTAACTAACTACAAATCACATAAATCTACACACTTTGATAATGAATATTATTATACCCAATAACTGAAATAACATTTATAAAAATAAAAAAAAAATGAACAAAGGATCAACACATTAATCATTGAATAAAACACACAAATGATGGTTTAAAGATACAATAATAAAATATTTACATTGCTAGGATGCTAACAAGACGACATTTGTCTTGTACAAAGGAGGAGGGCTGCTATTTATGTGTAAATAGTCAGAAAAAGCAAAAAAGTATAAGTATTTGGGCATAAATGAAAAATGATAGTAGTATTGAATGTAGCGTAGGTACCTAACTGCATATACCTATCGCCCAACACTTCCAACAACACAAACGTCGCATTCTCACTCCACTCATCCATCACATTCACACGCGGCGCGTAGCCGTAGCCCCCTACTAAATTCTCTAATTCCTATCAAAATAACTAAAAGAAAGCCGAAATCGACCCATTTATATATAAATGGGTCAAAATTGTTTCTAAGTTAGATTTTGTAGTACTTATTTCCTTGCCTTTAAGTAATGTGATGTAATGAATTCTCACCGATATTTGAAACCAATAATGTTGGAATCACTCCTAAACAAGATTTCAAGTATTTATATTTCATATGTAATAAGTAGCTTTATTATGGCCTTTATGTTTGTTTTAGGTCAAGCTTATGTAGAAGGCCCATAAGCTTAGGCCCAAGCCCAATAAGGAATAGGAAGGAGAGGAGTGTTGCCCTAGCTCCTTGCCTATATAAACAATGTAATAACCGTCACTGAGGTTGGTTGTTCAATTTTTCTCTTTCACATATGCCTACGCATAACCGGTCATAATATTGTTTGTGTGTGTGTTAGATCTTGTTCATCCGCCTTCATCTCTTCTCTTATAACTTGTGTTTGTAAAACTAGTGACCTAATGAAGGTATCAATCGCCAAATAGTTGGGTGTACTCGTTTGTTTTTGAAGTTTTTTGGTTTTGGGTCTTACGCTGTAAGGTTAACGCATTCTTTAGCTCTTTTAAAAACTTGTTTTTGCACTTTTTAATCCAAGATTCTTGTACTTTCAACGTTTTAAGGTGTTAAAATACTTGTTTTTGGCAAAAGTTTCAAACTTTATCGTGGATCATTGTTTTGAACTAGTTTTTATTAGTGTGTGTATTTTCACATAAGCTGTTTGAGTGTTTTGGATCATCAAGTTTCACACTTTTGTGTTATTTTGGTGTTATTGAAGCTATTTCATCACACAA
>CM040238.1:139971458-140052011 GCA_022545495.1 Chrysanthemum lavandulifolium
TATTTTTATATTGATGTTTTTGTGATTTTATTTTTGAAAACCACTTATATAACAATAATATGAAACTTAATAAAGACAAAAAATTTATAAAACAAAATAAGTCGCTTTAATGAGCTTATGGGTCACCAAAGGTTTATGCTATAGCTCGTTTGGTGGAATAAGCTCAAATAAGCTTGTACATCAAACAAAAGCTAGATTAAGATAAAAATAGGCTAGCAGCAACCGACTAGAAGCTAAAAGACACAAAACTTAAACCTAAAAGCTCTAATAAGCAAATAAGCTATTTGACTCAGGTGATGAAGAATGAAATGACAAGTTTCAAGCTTTGATGCACTCAGAGAATAAGCTCAAAATGAAAAACAAGACTTGATACTACAAGAAGACAAAGTTGGCTTCCAAAGAACCAGAGATCAAGAGATTTGGATAAGTAACAAGCTCAAGCGCGAGCTTATCAAATCGGAACCAGATTCGCGGTACGGGTGAGCAATTTACGCATACAAGGCGCTCTCAATAAGTTATAAAATAAGCACTCAAACAAATGAGAAACAAAGAACTATCATTTTTGTATTTTCTATACCAACTAGACTTCAATTCCTCAAGAGCTTATAAACCTGAAACCTACTAATGAACCCTCGTGGAATTCCCAAGTTTATTCAAAATAATTATTTGAAATTTTCGACTTTTTGAGAAAACCAAAAAGTTGACCAAAGTGGATTATGATCCGACTTTAAGCACTTAATATGTTATGTTAAGGTGATATAAGACTAACTAGAGTAATATTATCAACTTTCTAACATTAAACAATGATTTTGGATCATGAATTGTCACACAAGGATCGCATGAAGATCCAAAAGGATTTTTGACATTCCAAAGAAGTGTTGGTTTTCTTGATCAAATTAGTTACTTAGACCGCTTAGACAGTTCCAACAAAGCCAAAGACCAAATAACTTTGAATACTATAAACCAAACACACCTTAATGATGACTCCATGATGATTTTCAAGCCCAAACACAATTGAAACCATGAACTAGATTCTAGACCTTATATAATCTATTGTTATGACTAATTAAGCTTTAAACAACTACTCTACAACATAAAACTTATCAATGACCAAAATGAAATTTTAACCGCCAAATGGAATTTTTCAAACACAAATTTAAATTAACAAACCACCATTTTAATGATCAAACACACTAAATTATGACTAGTGAACACAAAGAAACAAAAATATAAGTTACTTTATCACTATAACAAGAAATGATAATTTATCAAAAGCTTACAAATGCTTCCAAGCTTTAAACCAAGAACCAAGACCAAGTAGAACTTCCTATAGAACCCCACAGTTCACTAACCCAAGGCCATCCAATATCAACCTTGCTCCAAATTTTTCTTGTACTTTCAAGAGATTTTTGATTTTGACTATTTTCTTGGAATTTGTGATTTTCTATTTTTTTTCTAAACCGAATTTTAGGGTTTCTAATAGCTTATAAAAGCTATATGGGAGCGTATGTCTTACTTTAGTCCATATAAACAACCAATAACATCATTTGAGACATTTGAGATTTTTGAATTCGAGGAAAATTGCATAAGATGAAATACATGATACTTGAATTAAAACTTCACAAAAGCTATCTTATAACAAAAGACTTTGAAATACAGAGTTAAAAGATAGAAACATACACTTAAACTTGAAAAAGCTTAAAAACGACAATAATAAGCTAAATTACACTAGATATCCTTTTTCAATGCATCCTTTCCCCACTTTATAGACTTTAAGCAATCCCACATGACTTCTGAATCTTTCCCACCAAACTTGAGCCATTGGATTGGCTAGAATCATCCTATCCGTCCACCTTGCATTTTGGCGCCAAAATTTCTTCAAAGCAGTTTGTATCAATTAATGGATTTGGTTGTGTTAATTAAAGCTTTTGGAGTGTATAGGAATTGAGGGACATGGTATGGCAGCGGGTTGAAAATTGGTGAAACCACCATGGTTTTGAAGTTCGTGGGGAAGAGAGGAATACGAGAGCCGTATAAGGGCTTGATGGGTTTGACTTGCTCGACCGTAGCTATTAATAACACACGGGGTCAAAAGTGGTCACAATCAGCCAAATTGACGGGGACTGGGGTCAAGGCAAGCGGTCAAGGCGTAATGGGTTTCGGCTAGCAAAGGGTTGATTTGGATTTTGGGCCTAGTATATTGATTGTCCGCTTGGTACGAAGGATAAACAGTGACCAAAAGTGAAATTTTGCCAAACCCAAGGATCGATCTTGCAACTTTTTCAAACTTCTCACAAGGACCAATTTTGACAAACATTGATAAAACAGCGGCCCTATTTGCATAAAATCCATTTTCAAAGGTCCAAGGACTATTTTTGTAATTTTCCAAAGTTATGGACCTTTTCACAATTGACCAAAGAATCATTCAAGGATCATTTTAAACAACTTAGAATACTTCAAGGACCTTGAATGATAAATTTCACATTTTTGAATTCTGTGGACTAGATTTGACAACTTTTAAAACTGGGGACTAAACCGCTAATTTTGCAAACTTGATACATTTTTCATCCGATTTTGATATTTTTGCATTTAAAACACATAAAACATCGATTTGTGATAATTTGATCATTTTGATGTGTTTTTGAGTGTTTTCGTTATGATTTTGCGCTTAGATTATGTAAAATGATGAGTAGATTGGACACTCATCAAAAACAAGGCCCTGCCTATGAAAACAATCCAATCATCCAAGTCCAATCGTCCAACCACAACCTTTTGAACATTCAATCTCAAAACCAAATTAATAACATACAGTCAATAATCATTAACATCTTTAATCAATCAATTGAACAAATGTCCTTGTCAAAAACGCGTGACAACGCCCATTTCACAAAGATGTATCACTTGCATACCACCACTTTCATCAAAAATAGTATCAAGACCAAGTAATAAATTACAAACAAGGGCCAATTTGATATAGCAAGAAAGGCCCACATACCATATAAACCCGATCAATATCAAAGTCCGCAATCCAGCCTTATAACACAAATCACTAAACCGATCGCCCACATCAAATCTATAAAGGCCGATCCATTGCCATTGTTAATCGGTTATATAACTCAAACATGTCTCACACCCTAACCCTAATTCGTAAATATTGCGCCTCTTCTCTCACAAACAACAAACAAACCCTAATAACCTCTTAACAATAATCCGCACACACACCTTCGCCACTGTCATAAATAATACATCACCATTGTGGTTGGTTTGATGTCTTGCATACACGCCACAGTGATGGCTTAAGGAGGTAATCACGAGATTCAACATGTAGGTTTTAATCTTTAAGTTCGAAATTCCAATTTCGCTTTTTCAACGAATCTAAGAGAGATGTAACCTAATTGTTATAGTCTTTTCCTTCATTGTTCGAATATTAGCAAAAGGTTTTAGATCTATGATGCATGTTCTTTTGTGTAGATCGCTTATGGTCTATGTGTTATGAGAACCATACACAAAAAGAAACAAAGTTGAGATCTTAAGGCAATATTCATATTGATTTTCTTTTAATTTCTGGATCCGTGATGATAACCTCATTTCGTGCTTTTGATCTTTCAAGGTCTCAAGTTATTTGACTACTTAATTAAATTTCGAGATCCATTTGTTGTCTAATCACACACGTAACCAAGTATAGTATATAATATTTTGTTATACTACTATCCTTAATGTTTTTCGGATATTATTATTGAAACCAAGATCTATGAAGTATATATACTGTGGGAATAGATCGTTTGAGATCTATGTGTTTGACAAACCATTCACATAAGGTACGAGGTCGAGATCAAGCTTGAAACATGGTTGAGTCATGAGTCATTGATCGCTGATGTAGTTTTTCCATTTCGAAGTGAGACGCTTGAAAGTCTTGATGCAGCTTTTGAGAACCACCGAGTAAAACAAACCGAGATCGAATAGTTGTTTTATTATCATTGAGTCAGTTTGAGATGTAGCGCTGATATATTTTCGTGATGGATACTTTACTCGTGTGGAACGCCTTCGAGGCATGATAGTTTCGAAACCCACTAATAAAGATTCTCGAGATCAATCTTCGCTTTTTATTTCGTGTTGAGTCATGATTATATGTAGGAGATGGTGGATGAGTAGGTATAGATTGGGATTTGATTGCGGAGGATCGACGGCTTGTTAGAGTCGAATCCGTGGACCGATGATGGTCATTGACCGAGGTCTAAAGATCCTGGTTGTGGTCTTGTTGTTGTCATAGGTATGTTGTGGCTCGAGTCTTGTGTTCACCATTCTTCTTCATCTCTTTCTTTCAAGTAGCTTATGGGTCATAAGGCCAAGTCGCTAAGCCATCATCACGACTAAGTCGCTAAGCCAAGTAGCACGACTAAGTCGCAAGCCAAGTAGCACCACTCAAGTCGCTAGGCCAAGTAGCCCGACTAGTCGCTAGGACAAGTCGCTAGACTAAGACGCCAGGACAAGTCGTTAGATCAAGTCGCTAGGATAGTCGCTACGACTTGTTCAAGAATAAGTCGCTAAATTGGTTCATGTCGCCACCACCTTTTATATCAAGTTGCTAGTCAGAATACAACTCGCTAGCATAACTCAACTACTTATATTCAATCAATCTAGACGACTTGTAAAGACAAGTCGCCACCATTGGTTGTACCAAGTCGCTAGATAGATCTTTGAAAACTTCCCATGTATTTCCCAACCAAGTTCCACCATATGCATAATGAACCCAAAACGTGACAACGGCATATGCACATGGCTGTTTGACCTTGTTTGACCACAAAACATGACCAAGTCGCCATTAAGAAACAAGAACACAAGTTGCTATCAAGAACCATGTTCGAAAACGCTTATTCACCAAGTTGCAAAACCTTAAAAATACATAAAAAGCATCACTTTACCCATTCGACCATAAGAAATTTGACAACTTTATCCAATAAAAGTCTATTTGAGCAATATAAATGTTTACCCACAAAGATATAATCCACCACAAACATATAAACACCAAGAAACAAGTTTCAAGACCACCATACAAAAACCAAGAAGTATACAAAACCACACAAATCAACAAAAACAAATTAAACATTTAATCAAAACTATAAGAATCATCAAAACACAAAACCTTGGCTCGTACCAATTGTTAGGATCCAAATATTATTGTGTTTGATGATTCGGGTGGTCTTGGGAGATCAAAATACATAGTTAGCTATTTTAGAGAGAGAAAGTAGAGAGAGGGTGTTCTTGCTAGAGGTTTACACAAAAGTTGAATATTAGATTATGAGAGCACCACCCTTCCATGGATGGAAGGGGTATTTATACTGCAGACACAACCACCTCCTATCGGCTCGTGGATCGTGATGCAGGGTAAAGACCCGTCCTTCCTCCACGGTGTTGCACTAAACTATACTCACGCTACAAACTAATAAATAAATTACTAAATAACGTGACTAACGATAAGTCTATTTAGCTAACTTATGCTAGATAATATTTTGGTGACCGACTCTTCACTAAGGAATTTTCTAATTCCTAACATTTCGCCTATTAAGTCTCATTTGTATAGTATTTTTATAGGTGAATGATATGTAATAGTAACGCACTTTTTAATTTCTTTAGATATCATATATGAACGCGAAAAATACCAAAAATACCCATTCAACTCTTTGCACCGTTAGTTCGTTAGGCATGTAATAGCAATGTACTTTCTCATTTGTTTTATTATCATACGCTTTAGTTGCATTGTTTGTCATTTTGACTAACTAATCGCTTGTAATTAACTCTAAAATATGCTTCTACTGCTTTATCCGCTTTCACGCTTACACATTTTCGCCGCTTTTCACATTTTCACACGCTTTTTTCAGATTTAAATGTTTTAGTCCGCTTTTACACGCTTTCGCCGCTTTTATACATTTTCGCTTGTATTATACGCTTTCATACATTTTTATCCGCTTATATACGTGTTCTTACTTTTCACGCTTCATATCCGCTTTCCTAATTTTGCCGCTTTTATACATTTTTACGCTTTTATCCATTTTTATACGCTTACTTACGCTTTTGTTCGCTTTTAAATGTTTTATCCATTTTATATGCTTTCTTAGTGCAATGTTATTAAACTTGGAACAAGTTCTTCGTGAGCATGAAGAACAAGAAATATATTATAAAATGATATAATATAATGAAAATTGGTAGTTTCCAACTTTTATGAATTGGCAATATTAGCATGTATGATCCCTTCTATAGTTCTATCAAATATACCTTGGCACTTTCATCATTGTAAGTCCACTTTTTAAAGTTTTTTCATTCAATGAATCCTTGACCCGTATCCGCTCATTTTCATGGGCATAATCGTCTTTTATTGTAGCGTACTATTTAGAGCCGTTGTACAGGATGTTTCCATTTCATTATATTGGTCTCTACCACAATTTTCATCCTCACTTATTATCCCTAAACTTTCCCCAAAACCTTTCTTC
Organism: Chrysanthemum lavandulifolium; assembly: GCA_022545495.1. NCBI lineage: Eukaryota > Viridiplantae > Streptophyta > Magnoliopsida > Asterales > Asteraceae > Chrysanthemum > Chrysanthemum lavandulifolium. Next base: position 139,977,947 of record CM040238.1, read on the forward strand.
TCCAAAAATTAAACCTCAGAAAATTGCCCGTTCTTTGGTGTGATAAGCAAACAATAGTTCACATCATGGGCATCGATCAACCTGTGCGTTGATTCTATGGTTGTCCCGATTAAGTAAGTGTGTGTTAATATTTTATTTTTTCGTTATTAGCAAAGTACATAGTAACAATGGTGGTTGTTTAATGACTTGTCATTTTCATGATTAGAGGTCTTCTTGTCGGTTCATAGGATGGTATGATCCAAAATGTGCGCCTGCTCAAGAATGACCATACCAGCCTTTTAAGAGGTAGAAATGAGCTTGAGGCAAGATTACAAGTCGCTAAAGGCGATGTGTGGAAGTGGAAGATTTACTTGGTGCTCGCTTGGATATTCTTCTTGATTGTTTATGCACTTGATTAACTCTTTAGCTTTTATGTATGATGGTGGTGGTATTTTGAAGTGTTTTGTGGAAATGTAAGTACTTATTAGGTCACCATCTTAGTGTAACAACTTTGATCAAACAATGATATAGTATGTACTAACTTTAGATTCTCTTTAATGTAATGTTTCATGTTTTCCAAAATACACACGTGAAAAAAGTCAAACTCTCCCATCTATGTGGCGATTTTGGAGAAAACCGATTCCTAAACAACCCTAAATTTACGATCACTTTTTTCTCTTCTGATCAATCGTTCCTTTATTGAATTCCTGCTAGACTTCTGTTTAGCATTAAATCGTTACTGGATCTGTTGGTTAGAGTTTATTCATCATCGTTTTTCTTAGGGTTTTCAATTATTCGCTATTAGGGTTCTTTAGCCAGTTCTTCGTTTTTAATATCCTATCATTATTAATCATTGAACTGATTGGGACGTCATCTTTTTATCATGGTTTAATCATTGCGATTATAAGGCTTAAAAACCCTAGTTGCTAAAACTAGGGTTTTACTCGTTTGGATTTGAAGAGCAGACGATACTTTCTTCTTGTTACTGGTTGTATGCGATCTAGTTGGCTTTGAGTTTAAGGTGGTTGTGATGTCAAATAAGGGAGAGAAGAACAATACTATGCCACTTCCGGTGGTTAATGTTGATGAGTTGGACGCTCGCCTTGCGTCGACTATAAACCCTAATCTGGATGCTAGTATTAACGAGAGTGTGGCTCATGAGTTTACTTTTGAGTCATATCCTAATATTGGTTGTGGTGAGTTGAATCTCCATGCTACTAATACTACCTTTGATGGCAGTAAGCCTACCCATGATAATCTGAATTATGGGTCGAATGTTACTGATGACGTATTTTGGGATGTTGGTCCTACTGGAATGGTGAGTACATTGAATTCTATGGATGAACCGGTTGTTGTTAACTTAAGCGTGCATGATTATCCGTTGCTTAGCAATATGGGTACTAATATCCCATTCGTTTCAAATATTGTTCATGGTGTTGATAACACTAATATGGGTGCTAACCTACCAAGTGGAGATGGTATTACTGTTGCATCAAAAGCTGATAGGGTACATGTTTCATCGACAACTCCTATGTCGTATGTTGGTGCTACAAGTGGTACGACTTCGGATAATGCTATTGGTGCTAAGTCAATTGATTCGACGAAGCGCAAATCTAATTTTCGTAGGTTGAAGTGTAGTAAAAAGTCTAATGGGGTGGACCTCTCCATTCCTATAAAGGTCTTTGAGGAGGTAAACTCTAAATTTGAGAATACCCTCTATGGTTATTTCCTTGGTAAACGTATTGCTTTTCTGGTTGTTGATTATTACGTTCGTAATACATGGGCCAAGTATGGTATTCAAAAGGTTATGATGAATGCGAAGGGGTTCTTTTTCTTTAAGTTTTCCACTCGTAAGGGTGTTAATGAAGTGCTTGAAAACGGACCGTGGATGATTAGGAATGTGCCAATTATTCTTAAAACGTGGACTTTGAATACTAATCTGCTTAAAGAGGATTTGACTAATATTCCGATATGGGTTAAATTCCATGACGTGCCCCTTGCTATGTTTTTTGATGATGAGCTCAGCCTCCTAGCTACATTGAGTGGTACGCAAAAAATGTTAGATTCTTATACTAGTCAAATGTGCTTGGAATCATGGGTTCGAAGTAGTTTTGGTAGGTGCTTGATTGAAGTTAAGATAGATCAGGTCCTTAGGGAGAGCATCACAGTTGAGATACCATTACTAGATGAGACAGGATCTACTATTGAAAAGATTCGGGTGGAATACGAATGGAAACCACCTCGGTGTGATAAGTGTAAATTGTTTGGTCATACGCTGATTGATTGTCCTAAATCTGTTCCACTTCCTACTCAGCCTAAACAGACTGTTAATGATGGTTTTCATACTGTCACTAACAAGAATAAGGGTAAGAATGGTGGTCCAAGTGTTCCAGGTAAGGGAGGTTTTACTAAAATGGGTCCTAAATTTAGATACCAACCTAAAGCGCCTCCTCCTGAACCAAAGAAGGTGGATAGTGCGAAGAAGCAAGCCACTGGTGTGGCTAGTATGAGTGGGACGAAGATTGCTACACCTAATCCTTTTGCTGCACTAAATACGATCGATTCTGATGAGTGTGGCAATCCTACTGATGTAGAGGTTTCTGGTAATACAATGGAAGCAAAGGAGGTTGGGTCTCGAGACAGTAATGTATCACAAGATCCCCGCGAGTGATTCAATGGAAGCTAGCGCGGTTGGTCCTACCCTATTGTTGAGAAAATTAGGAGTTTGAAGGCTTCTTATCGATGGGAAAGCTACTCTTGTTGATGATAATGGTAATCCTATTAAAAGATTGATTATCAGGGTTATAATAAGGATTTACCGGCTACTTCTTTTACTAAGAGGGTTAACCCATTCACTAAGGTGGGAGAGATTGTGGTTTATGATAGTGATGATGAGGAGGTTGTGAACACCTTTGATGAGTCGAGTAACCTATTTGGTGGTGGTCATGATCGCGAAGATGACTATGATGACTATGAATATGATAACTATGCGGATCAGGTTTACGATCTTCCGGGTAATTTGGATGCCTATTATGACACATATAGGATCAAACTCCAAGGCCTTGGTAAGAAGAAATTTTAGTTCCATGGGAGTCTAATGTTTTATCTTGAGTAGTGGTTTATTTTCTTTATAGAGAATAGGAAGTATCTTGTTATGTAAGCTTTTCGCCTATGTAACGGGCTGAGATATGGGATTCACCCATATCCTTTGTAGTTAAACGTTTTTTGGAGTAATATATTTACCGGGTCTTTGACCTTTTACCCAAAAAAAAAATGTTTCATGTTTTCCTATATGGAAATTGGTAGTAATTGATTCTCCTATTTGGTTATGAATTTGGTTCTTATAACAGCTGAGTTTACCTTATGTTTATGTAGTTGGTTATGAATTTGATTAGGTTTGAATTTTAATTATCAACATTGTTATAAATTGTATTAGTATTGACTTTGGTTAGTGTTGACTTTATGCACATGGTTATTAAAGAAGCCACAACTTCTTCTACATCACCTCAGTCAAAGTTTCAAGTTGAAGATGATGCAATCATACACAATGCAAGAAGACATAATCCACACAAGATGCAAATATACAAACATAATATGGTTCCATAGATAATGCAAATGGATATAATTCCAAATGCATAAAATTTCATACTTTTCAACATAATAATTGAGTTAGACACACACATTTGTTTTTAGAGTACATAACTTGTCTATAGCAAACATAATAGATGAAACATTGTCTACCTAAAAAGCATAACATAATTGACCTATGGTGAGGCCATAATTCTTTCCAATGCAGTCTACTGCCTAGTCCTTCTTGGTTCAGTATGCTTGGATGAATCAAAAAATGCTTGCACACCACTTAAATGGACTCGAGATTGAGACTGGGATTGATCATCAGCAGCTTGAACTTGAATTTTAGATTGAACACAACTTCCTTGAACTGGAACATCTTGACTTTCAACAACACATGGACCTTCAGCTTGTTTCTTTGATACACCTTTTTTTTACCTTTAGGCTATGTCTTCTTTGCTGTAACCTTTTTTAGGCACTTGATTATGTTTTCCCTTAGCACTTGAACTTTTTTATTTAGGGTCACTTTGAATACTTTGAGTTCCACATACACCACCCTGCCCAAGACATGTTTTTCTCTTATGTCCAGTAATGCCACAAACACTACACTTTACACCCTTTCAAGCCTTAGACAACTTACAATTCTTCAGAATCTCTTTAGTCTCAGAAGCTATCCTTATATATTTTCTATGTTTTGAGCTACCCGCAGTTGTTTGATATTTTGGTGGAACAATGGTTTTAGGCACAAATGATTTTTCCCAATGCTCATTGCCATTTATGGGTTGGATAGTGTGTTTTTAGGTTTCTTTCCAAGTGTTAAGATAGTAACAAAGGATGAGCCCATGTTTAAACAGCTCATACTTGTTGTTCATTCAAAGCCATATTCCAATTGCTAGCAACAACATGTTTACATGGTAAACCTGTTATCTCTCATCTTCTGCAAGTACAAGTCTTACTTACAACATTAAATACATGTTGGTCTCCCCATGGTCCAGTAACCTGAAACTTATCTCCCCCATTCCATAATACATTATACTTAACAGCCTCTGTCTTAATAGCATGTAACATGTATTGTACAGTTGGTGGTAGTGGCCCATTACTCTTCTCAATCACATTCACAACATTAAATATTCTCTTAATACAATATTCTCTGATGTATTATAAGGCTGTAATGATTGGTTTGTCTATACCCCCTAATTATTTTCCCATAAAACACTTGACACATGTTATTAAGTAACACATCAAAATGAGCTATCCCTAAACAATACAAATAAAGCTGTATTACTTATACATTTCATAGTGCATTAAAATATACCACTTAAGTTATACAGATATATAATTTACTCAAAAAATATGACCTTAACCAATGGATTGGTGGTATCTTACTTAACCAAACATGGGCAGACTCACTAAATATCTTGAACTGAAGCATAGCTTTCTCAAACTGTATAACAGTTGAGGATGATGCACATCTTCACAAATGGTCTTTGAAGGCCCTACGTTTCTATTGAAGTTTCATATTCTCATGAATACTTCTAAGACACAACTTGTGCTTTGCATTTGGGAAAACTTCTCCTAAAGCTGAAATGATACCCTGCACAAATCGCATATATTTAGTGTATGTTTAAAAACAGAGGGACATGAATTCAGTTACCAGTTTAAGGGAGTACCTTTTGAATGTCACTAATAAAAGTAAAGTTTGAGCTTGGTTTTAGTTCAAGATCATCAGATAAACAATAAAGAAACCAAGTTCATGATCCTATATTTTCTGATTCTGCAAAAGCATAACCTAATATGTATATACCATTGTTGCTACCAATTCCCATAGCTGTAAGAAGTTGACCCTTCAAAGGACCATCATAGAAAAAGCATCTAATCCTAACAACTCTATTTGACAGGCTTTAAATCCTGCCTTCAATGCACCTAAACAAACATAAATTCTCTTGAATACTCTTTTTGGAAGAGTATGATCGGCAGGAGGTTCCACATTCATCCTAACTGTTGTATTAGGGTTTCTCTTCTCCAACTCTACAATATAATCTCTCCCCTATTAAATGTTACTACTTTTTGTTTGGCCCTTAAAACCTTCTGCATTGACACTTGAAGCTCAAATTGGTTGGTAAGTTGATTCTGAACAGACTTGACTGGAATTTGTGGATTGATTGAACTTCTTCTATTATTTGCTTTGAAAGAAAGTTATAGTCAAAAGCTCTGACATCCCTTGATTTCAAACATGTGTGTTCATATGTATATCTTCTGATTGTCCAAGATTCAGTTTCACCATCTCTGACGACATACAACAGCCATGGGCATTGTATTTGTGAAGAATCATTTTTGCCTGCCATTAATGTGTTTCTACTTGTTGGACCCCTAGTTGCATTGTTTGGGTCTATACCCAGTCCAACACTTTCACATGGGCCTGAAAGTGGAACATAACCCATACATCTGACCCTTATTCTCTATTTGTCATTATTTAGAAAATCAACTCCCTTCTAGTTTTTATTGAATGCTATTTTAATCCTCTCTTTGACTTCTTGTGCAGAAGTAAAGTTTTGACTACAGAAGAAGAATGTTTTATAAAGACCAGCATCATCATCTGTGCTAACCCTTGGCATCCCAGAATTACCTATCTCTGACTTAGAACCATAAGCAGTGTCAAAGACATTAAAATCTATGACAGCTAACTCATTTTCCAAATTCATGTCATCACTTATATTGCTAGATTAATCTGCATTGCCTAACTGTGTACTCTTACTCCCTTGGAACAAAGCAAGTTGTAAATAATAATTCTCCTAGCAACTATTCTCTTCATTTGTCAGAACTGAGTCATCAGCTATCTGGCATGATGTTCCTACATTGCCTAAGTGACTACTCTGAGTCACTTGGAACATATTGACATCAACATCAACCTATTATGCACATCAACAATCCTACTTTCTCTAACTGCTTAACCTGAGTCACTTGGAACAACAACCTCAAAATCATCAGGCTCCTGAAAAGTATTATCCTTATCAGTAAGTACTAATGCAGGATCACTGTTATCACTAACATCACTATCAAAACCAACTTTCAACTCTTTAGCATTCAACTGTTTTGCATTTTCAACAGGTTGGCTAACAAAAGACATGTCAAGGGTTGAAAAGATAGGCTTAGTCTCTGGCAACTGACTAGATTCCCCAATACTATTGACATCCAAAGATAGTTATGTTAGTTGCAGAAAAGGCTCTAGTATAGGCTCATTATCAAGGTCATCTAAAACCAATCGTCTACAACATGATTGGATAGCAGCACTAGCTACTTTTCTACTTTCTTCATCCATCTTCCTAAAAACAATCTTAATTGATTGGGAGGACATTTCACTCAGCTATAATCTTGTCTTACCTATTTCAACATAAACATCTATCAACTTATGCTCTTTGACAAAGTCTTTAAAAAAACGGCTTAACAAAGTAGTAGTAATTAGTTTGTCCTTCAGCATAACCAATTTAGGTCATAAGAGCAATCATTTTATCAACAAAGACCTCATTCATATCAACATAGTCAATAATACATTCCTTACCTCCTTCGTATATTCTACATGGATAGTTTCTGAAAATACCATTTTGATGAACCCTCATGCTAAACTGACCCAATCGACCAGCTGTTGAAATACATAACATTGAAAACGATTATAAGCAAAAGCCCCTTACCATATCTCCTCATTGCAGAGTTTTTTTCTTTCACATGGTCATCAAAAAAAGGTTATACTCTAACGTGCAATAGAGTAAACCAAGGTCGGGGCTTCTTAATTTGTCATTTAAAAAATTAGATTTCAGGCCTGACATTGCATTAGATTTTTTTGGTAAGCTTCCAAAACAAATTTAGGGATAAACAATGAGTACATGGCTTAGTTATATTAGATTTCATGGCGGTAAAATGGATTAGACGTCTGCTATATAGTTACAATGAGAGAAATTTGTGTCACGCTAAAAAGACACATATACCCTCAAAACTAAATGGATAACGATTTGATAACAGATAACGGGACATTGACCGAGAGACAACGGGTCAAGGGACTCAGTTGAATGAAAAAACTTGACAAAGGGACTCACAATGACGAAAATACCAAGATATATCCCATGATGATGTTTTTTGACAAGTTTAAGAACGAACGGTGTATTTTACTCAGGACTTAAATATTAGATATCGAATAGTTAATATTTTTATTGGTTGCAGTGTTTAGTTATTGTAGAGAGTTATGAATGATGTTCTATGTAATTACTAAACACAATGTATTTTTACTTTTTTTTCATGAAAACCAATGTTCATAAATAAAGGGGAAAAAAAAAAAGAAAAAAAAAAAAGTTTTGTATGAATTTTGTGAGTTAGTCATTCATAATAGCACTTTATACCTCAAGACCCCAACTTGATGGATACTGTTCAATCTGGGATTGGTTTTCTCTTCTCCTAAAATTCGAATAGATAGAATGTTGAGGTTCTTTATAAATGAGTATGTTGAGCATTCACAGCACCTTGGTCATGATGGATGGATCAAGGATTTTCACGTGGGTGTTTCACAAATGTTTTCAAAAGATCTTGCACAAACTTTTTATAAAAATTCATCATACGTACTAAAATTTGCACAATAAAACTTTTTAGGCTATACTCAAGTTGCCCTATAAAGATATAAAATAGCAAAAAAATATTATCAAAAGTTGCACGTAGTAAAAAATGACACATTTTAGAAACAAATGATACTTCGTGACCTAAATTCGGGTGTGGCCCATGACACACCCGACTCCCATAAGTGGGCTCCTTTCACCTTCCCTCCTTAGTCGTAAAAGTAAATCTGATATATATTGTGTATTTTAAGTAGTTATTACTATATATGTATACATTATTAGTTAGTACTTAGTAGCTAAACTATATCCAGGCCGGGTCGTCTCGTGGTTTTTGGTGGCCATAGGTAATAACAACAAAGAGAACCTATTACAATATTTGTAAACTAAAGAGAAATTGCATATAAATTTGAATTATATGACTCATATATGTTTAGTATTATACGTATTTATATGCAAAACTAGTAAAAATGTTATCCTTTTTAAGTGGGGGCTATGTGCAACGGCACCTATTGCACATCCCTCTGAGCCCCTTTCGGTTATACCATCGAAGATATTTTTTTAAAAACCGGCAAACCATAAAAGAGGTTAGGGTACGTACGATCATGATAATATATAGCCACATACAACTCCAGCATGCATGAGTTCACACTATGTTTTCGTCTATTTTAGGCAAGACGCCTTATACTTTCTTGATACAGTAATAAAATCTGAAGTTTGTTGCTAGTTTGCTAAAAATTGCATGTTGCTTAAACTGAGATGTGAACACTAAGTTTTTATTTAGTGCATTTAACCCTAGAATTATGAAAACAATGCCCATTTGTATTATTTATATCTCAAGTACGTCCACTTGATTATATTCAATTCAACCTAACACACTTAAAGATTTGCTTATTCGTATTTACCTTTTTGAGTTTGTGCTTTGGAATAAAATGAAAAATATGGACATGAATATGAATATATGCTATAATTCACCTACAATTATAATTGATGCCATACCTCTAATATTCTCTTATTATCTCATAACAGCTTAGAAATTACATAAAATAAAATTTTAGGAATCATAAAACAGGCGGCTCGTGAGACTTATTTGGATTATGTTAATTATCTTTAAGAGAATACTTATAGTTTATCAACAATGCAATGAATCATGCAAGAGACAATTTTTTTTTTTTTTTTGACAGTGTATATAACGAGAAAAAATATATTTTTATTTCTATTTATGTGAACTTTTAATGAGTTGGAATCATCGGAAGATAGATGGATGTTGTCATGTTGAATATTATACTCACAAAGAATAATATATATGAAGTGCCTTCCTTGTATCCATAATGAAATTAGAAACTCACTTTTGAGCATTACAAAGACATAATTTTTAAGTGACCTCCATTATTTTTTTAAGTCTCCCATCTTTATTTCTTGATATTATTCGTGTTCTTATCTCGAATCTTGATCAAATTCTTGAAGAAATTATTCAAAATTGCTAGAAGTTTTGATATAAAAAACACAGGTTTTGACAGAAGGAATGAGTACTTTTAAGATTGGATGTAACCAAGAAATGGTTTACAGTCTCAAAGCTAGAGAATATGGTGGTGCACAACAACATCCATGGCAAGTTGGAATTACCATTTTGCCTTCCGACGTCGTTAACCAGCAAGAACAAGAAAATCAACAACAACAACAAATGATAAGTTATAGACAAGAAACTCCATCTTGTAGTAAAACGATTATGGAACAAATAGGATCACCATCTTCTGCACTTTTAGCGACTGAAAGATACTTGGGCTTTTCACAAAATGGCGTTCAGCGATCTTTTAATGAAGATAATGATGTTTCTTCTCCCCAGATGAGATTTGATCGTTTTGTGCAACCTCGTGAAGACGGGTACTTTAGTTCATTTGATAGATCGTTTAAGATGAAATTTGGTAATCCATCCGAAAAGGATCAAATAAGGGAGCTAAAAAGGAAATTACTCGATGAAAGTGATGTTTCTGAATGGAGACAGTCGCAATCATCTATTTGTTATGATGGAAATCTGGATATTGGTGTAAGTTTTCTTTTGTTGTTATTTTTGTTCCTTCTTGCTTGTTAGTTATTTTTTATAATAATGTTTGTTTTGGGTTGTCAATAAATAGGGGCAGTTCGGTCTTTCTAGACCACCTTCAGGGCAAGTTTCTGTCAACGGTACTAATTCTGGAACTGCTGTGCCGAGTAAAACACGAATTAGATGGACCCAAGATCTCCATGATCGGTTTGTGGAGTGTGTGAGCTTACTTGGTGGTGCTGAAAGTACGTACTTTTTGTATAAAGACTATTCTACTATTGCCACTTTCACCCGTTTAAATTTTCTGTAATTGTTTTTCTTTAAAACCTTTTTACTAGAGGCCACGCCAAAGGCGATACTGAAACTCATGGACTCCGAAGGGTTAACAATCTTTCATGTGAAAAGTCATTTGCAGGTACTAGTTATTACAAATCTAACTTTGTCTCTAATCAGTTTTCTAGATTTTGTTATACTGAAAATGAGTTATAATGTTTTTTTTTCCAGAAATACAGAATAGCCAAATACTTGCCGGAAAATGCAAAAGGTACAAAGAGCTTTATTATATCATAGGTTTTGTTTTAACTTTATGTTATTTGAGGTACATATGATACGATGCTTTAAAAGTGTAAATATTCTGATGGGGTTTCTATTGGTTGTAGGAAATATGGAGAAGAGAACTAACATTGATACTATATCGCAGATTGAAAATATAACGTAAGTTTCGTGTTTATTAGTCGTAAATGAGAATCCTTTTGGGATTTTGTTTCCTATGTTCACTATAGGATTTGTCGAAAATCGACATAGATATTGTACGTTTGACCTGAAACTTTGATTTTTTAATCAGTGGCATGCAATTTAAGGATGCACTTCAAATGCAACTTGCTGTACAGAGGCAACTCCATGAGCAACTAGAGGTATATCTTAATTAGTTCTAAGGCCTTTTTTATGAAGTAATGAAGAACTGATGTCGATTTAAAAGTGGGAAAACAATCTGTTTACATTTGTTTCTGATTTCAGATTCAAAGGAACTTACAGTTGAGAATAGAAGAACAAGCAAAACAGCTAAAGAAGATGTTTGATCAGCATAAGCAACAGAAACCTAATAAGTCTCAAAATTCGGAAATCACAACTTCATATGACGATCACCACTCCACGAATCTTGATGGCGACGAAATTTTAAATCTGGAAGATGATTCTGAAAATACCCTTTTCCCATCCAAGATAAGCTAGAAGTCAATCAAGAAAGCACAAACCTTTTTAGTCGAATATTCATTTGTGTTAAGCGGTTGCAAGAAATACATGATTTCCCAATTACACGGTCAAGAAGAAAGAGTTGCAGATGATCAAGAAAGGAGATTTTTGTGAATGAACTTTGAGATCTTGAGTGTAAAATGTGTGCGTTTATACTTGATAACCATGCTGTTGTCATGTGTACAAATAAGATCTGATAATGAATAAGAATTACGCAATTCGTTACAAGAAATTAAGGGTCAAAATTAAAAGAAAAAACAGAACACAATGGGGGTTAAATTTAAATTTTCATTCAGCACGCGAAGTTATTAGCGCATATCCTATTACGAAGCGAGATTAACCCGCTTAATCATTGTAGAATAGAGCCTTGGTGACTTGGTGTTATTGTAAAACTTAAAAATTATGGTTAAAGTTAGTTCTGTGTCATTCTTTTGATTCACCGTCTGAAAATTGACAATCTTTTTGCAATGAACATTCTTCCTCAATAAAAGATTATTCTCAATAAAAACTAAGCTTGCAGAGTCGATAAATTTGGATGATTTCAGATTCTTTCAAGACGGATGTGAAAGTAATACGCGTAAATAAATAAATGTTTCTTGTTGGATTTCTTTATGCTGTCTTCTTCTATATGTAAAAAAGAATTATTAAGTTTTGTTCTGACATTGTGAAACACTTCCTATTTGTATACTTAAAAATTAACCAAGACGTGTTCTTTTATTGTGCAACGATGTGCTACAAACACTTTCCAGAACAATAATGCCAACAAGGAAGGATTTAATATATTGACAAACAATAATGTCAAACTATGAAGACACCTAGTAATAATCCTTCATAAACCCCAAAAGACAAAGACGAAACTCGTACTTCCTCTAACAGTTAAACAACTTCCCTAGGTCTATCTAGGAGTTTTGGATAAGGGCGGCACGTAGAGTTGGCAAACGGGCAGGATGGGCGTCGGGCAACAGGTGAGGCCGGGTTGACCAGGAACAATTTTTTGTCTTTAGCTAGTTAAGTATGACTGATTATACATGTTATGTAATTATAATGGTACTCGAACTTTGTAGGTCTAATGACTACGGGGTTGTATGCATTAAAAATGAAGATTGATCGATTTTTGAACCGTTCAACCCATTTGACCCGATACCACTATAAGTCTATAATATTAAACTTATTTCTTTCTTCTTCTTCTTTTTTTTAAAAAAAAAATATAAAGGGAAATGCTAACAACAGCCCACGGCTATTGTTAACAGCAAACATTTCATAAAATCTGCCGATATTAAGAAATAGTTAGAAACATTCTCCGCATTTTTCGATCACATAACCAATGATGAGAGTGAATTGCATTTTTGTTTAAGAAATTATAGGAAGTTGTTAGTGATTTTGGAAAATTTTGTTGGATATCGTGTATTGTCATAACATAAATTTTGGAAATTAGTTGTTCCTAAAAGTTAAAAAATCCAAATATAAAACACTACAAATCTCCTCTCTTTGTAAAAAAGATCTGTTTTAAGACTTGTGTTTGTATCCCCAGGCAGTGTACTAAAATCTTCCTTGTAATGCTCGTTCGTGGACTCCGAGAAAGACAGAAAGACAAAACTAGAATGTTGAAAACTTCAGTTCGGATTTGCCTACTTAATTCTCACTAGAAAGTATAAAACCTCAAAATATTTTATTTGTAAGTCATATGAGATGGAGGATCTAAGGAAGAATTTGCTTGATCGAGAAATTACTGCTGATACATATGAAAAATTGCCGCGTCTTTATTAGATCCACCTGCCAAAAATCAGCCGATCGATCTCTTACCAAATGTGTATGTAGCTTTATCCAAACGGACTTCTTAAGTACTTTTTCGGTCATTGGTTTCTCCAGTTTGTGACTTTTAGATTTTGAATAACTAGTAGGCGCTGTGTTTCAAAAAAGATTGTTTTAAACAAGTTACTCAGATTGATTATTACGCTAGAAAAATCAGAATCAGATTGCCTCTATATATGTACACTCTCAAAATTGTTCATCTATGTTTCGAAATGCAACAAATGTTTCAGAACACAATCCCAACCACCTCATAATTCGTTGCATATCTTTTATAAGTAGAAGGCTTCTGAAAGTTACTTGTGTTTATATTTGAGTTATGTTTTGTGAGTGGAATAAACATGGTTAATAGTAATTATTTTGTGTGTTTTTAAGCAGAAAACCAAAATCCGTTCGAATGAAAAACGGTAAAAGATTGGTTTTTACTTTAAAAGAAAAAAAGCAATGTCAAACATCTCTTACTTAAATTCCTATTGAAGCATATAAAAGAGAAATTAACACTGTGAACCCATAAACTTTCACAACATGAGCATACACCACCCCTTCAAAACCCTGTGACCACATACCAAAACACCAAAACCCTATAATCCAAGATCCTCAAAAAGCCAATACCAAACACCACCTCAAATTAGTAAAAAGAAAATAAACAATCAAATTTCAACCTCTGAATCTATCCTTCTTCATACTCATCTGCAGTAAAGGTCAGAAATCAACTATGATTCTTTACATACAATTATTCCTTGAAAAGAATGTATCTTTATATTCATTTTTACACTAGGTACTAAACTTTATACAAATTTCATCATGATAAATCTGTCAAAAGTTATAAATCTCAAAAGGGTTTTTGTTAATTTGGCCGAAAATTATAACCCATCAACAAGTACTAATTTTAGGTTTTATGGTAGAAAAGAATCTCTTGGAACAAAAAATGGTGAAAAGTTGATTGGGGAAATAGAAGAAAACAATAGTTTTGTAGAAGCACAAGATGCTTTGATTGAGTATTTGCATTCTACAAGTAGTTTGCAGTATTCTGATGCCGAAAATATTAGTCGAAACTCGCCTGAGTTTTTAGGAAAGCTGTTGAAAGGTGTTAAAAATAAAAAGGATGCTAAACCATCTTTGAGAAGGTTGCTTTGTTACCATCCGATTAACGAGTTTGAGCCCTTTTTCGAGAGTATGGGTTTGAAGCCTTGTGAGTATTCTAAGCTTTTGCCGCGTAATATGATGTATTTGACGGATGATGAAAAGTTGTTAGCGAATTATCACGTGTTTTGTGAGTATGGTATTGCTTCGAATAAGATTGGGAAGATTTATATGGATGTGCGTGAGGTTTTTAGATATGAAGATGGGTGTTTGCTGTCACAGCTTGAATCTCTTCAAGCAAAGGGTTTTTCTCAAGCTAGTGTTGCTAAGCTTGTGGCTTCGTGCCGGATGTTCTAGTGAGTGAGGATTTCTCGAAGGTTTTAGAGGCGTTAAAGAATGTTGGGATTGTAAGTAGTTGGTTTGAGGAGCATATATTGGAGGAAAATTCTTACGATTGGAGCAAGATTCTACGAAGTTTTGATTTGCTAAAGAAATTTGGTTTAAACAATGAGGATCTAGGAGAATTATTAAGTAAGAATCCCTCGATTCTTCTTCAAGAGTCGGGAGCTACTACTATTTCATTAATCGTGTATTTGATAAAGTTTGGAGCTTCAGCTGATGACATATTGGCGATGTTTAAGCAATTTCCAGAAATTGAGATCCAAAATTTTCTGTCAAATTTGAAAAATGGATATCATTTTCTTCTTGCAATTGACATGGATGTTGAGGATGCTGCAAATATTATTCGTAACCATTCGGCTGTTCTTGGTTCTTGCGCTCGAAACGGTCAAAAGCTTACTAAGCACATTAAATCTAGGAAAAACGTCTTTGTGATATTATAAAGGAAAACCCGCGAGTTAAGAAACTGGGTTCTTGGTAAAAGGTGAAGGCGTTACCAACTTTAAAGGAGAAAGTTTCACGTAAAAAGAGTCAATTTTATTAAACTGGTTTCGTTGAAAACTCTAACGAGATGAGTAAAGCTCTCAAGGTATTTCGTGGAATGGAGAGAGCTCCAAGAGAGGTTTGATTGCTTAGTTAATGCTGGTTTAAGGCACGAAGATGTTACTGAAATGGTGAAAATAGCACCCAAGTTATTAACCAAAGTAAAGAGGTAATTGAGATGAAGATAGATTATCTTGTAAATGATTTGGGGTATAATGTGTCTTCATTAGTTGCATATCCATCGCTTTTAGGTCCTCTATTCGTAAGATTAAGTTTAGATTCGTTGTGTATAATTGGCTCGTAGAACGTGGGAAAATGAATAGTAATTTGGCATTGAGTACTGTTCTTGCTAGCTCGGATAGAGTCTTTATCCGAGATAGAGTAGATCGTGATCCAGAAGGGTGGATTGTTTGAATAAATTTAAGAAACAATTTTTCCCTGAATGAGGAATTAGCTTAAACTGTGGAGATAACTACACTATTTGGTTCACTATATGGTTGCAATTAAAACTAGTGATGAATAATCATGTACTAAAGATCTCCATTTTTCTTAATTTACATTTGCTGTTGGAATTAATGGTTGTAAAGATGTAAAGGAACCAGAATGGTATTCTTTGACCCTAAAAAGTCAAATTGTAAAGTCTTACCGATTAAGAATTTATGCTGTGCTTTTCAAGTTTTCAGGATCATGAATATATAATTTGGCGAAAGCGTTTCACAACAGTTATGTTGTATACTTCATCTATAAGCCTTATCTCTAACATCAGTTTGGTCATCAGTCTATATATATATTTGCCCAAACCCACTCTCGCTCAGGTATATCATTTTCACTGATCTGTTAGTAGTTAGTTCAATACTCCTTTTAGTATGCTATTCAGCCCACCATGAATATTTTTAGGCTAGTTAGTTTAGATAAAATTAATAATCAATATACCCATAGCTCCAAATTTGTCTGTGTAAAGGGATCTTTGCTTGTGGCGCCTGGTGGACGATATAAAAAAGTGCGAGTTTTTATAGTAAACGGTGTAAGTTGTAAGTTGCAACTACTTTTTGGCAGTCAAGTATGGAGTCAAACTTGAGTTACCCTTTATGTGCGAGTTTTCTACTATGGGCAACTTCCCACTTTGGTCGACTACTTAGACCGTGTGGTTTTACTTGTGATATTTGAGTGCTTGCTTGTCTAAGTGTAAAGAGGACTTCTGTTTCTATCTTATTTGAAATTGTGAATCTCCAACCACGAGCTCTTTTAGAAGCCTATTAAGGGCTCTTAGTAATGTCTGATCGTGAGTTTAACTCACTTGAATGTTACTTGGGCCAACTTGTTGCTCTGGCTGTAAGGGTTACTTACACACGTTTGGCTCTTATAGTTTCAATAGGAGAGATGCCCATCATAGTTCTAGCAAACATCATAGTTCCTTGTATTCGATTATTTGAATTTTTAGGATGTTTTCACCGCCCATGCTCGGGTTAATACTTATAGTAACCCCGGAAAAGTGAGTTTCATCATTTTCACATTGGTCAAGATTTCCAATTTTGCATATTGCAAACCGAAATAAAATGATGAATACTCACTTTGTCCCATGAAATGAAAATTTCTACTACGCACTCTATGCGCTTACATCTTTGTTCTAGAAGTGTTTGTTGATGATATCTTATATAATGACAACATTGGTGACTCTTTTAAAACATACCTAATTTCATCAAGAATCGCAATCAACTAGTTACCTTTATCCCAAACCATTTTGTAAGAATTTGTGAAATGTTGCAATGTTCAGAAAATAACCTCAAGTGGAAACTACCCAATTCGCTAAGAAGTTATAAATGAGCCTGTTTTATAGAAGATGGCGATATGACGATGAAAGTCAAAATTAAACTTGGTATTTTATACATACAAAAGGCGTGTGGTTGATTGCTAATGTACCGGAAAATGTAAATGTAATATTGCTCTTGGCACGTCTTTGGATAAAGTCGATATAATTGTTGAACTTGATCCTCAGATGAAAACGAGGAGGCATAATGGGAGACAATGCCTTGATAATGATTATTGGTCCAATGTTTTTCTATTTTTTAAGTGAAAGCAATATAAAGGTCTTAGAACTTACAATTGTTAGTGCTCCCTAACCATGAACAATTGAGCCAAAGCGATCTCACTTTTGAGATTGAGCTAGACATTTAAACTATTTCTAGGCAAGCGTGCATATAGCACAAGATGAAGCCGCCGAACAGTCGCAAACATGAGGTCTCGAATGAATGTTTTGTGGGTACAATGCTTTATGAAAGATCGATTATGGAGTATAAGCTTGGGGTGCCCGCTGGCATGAATGTTTGAGATTGTCATGAAAAGTTCGAACTTCTTGGAGCTTCTCAAACGCAGATCGCTATCATGATAAAGAATCATTGTTCGAATGATACCGCACTGAAGCTTATACTAATTCTTGATTGTTTTATTTTTCTTTAAGTAGGAAGTTTATTAATCTGGGGATCCTGCATTCATTTTTCATAAAAAGGATACAGGCAAAGAATTGTATTTGTGTTTTCTAGAATTCGAAACATGGGCGGGTCAAGTTGGCTGGTTGGGTAAAGGGGTAAACTGCTTGTCAAGTACAGTTGGAAGTAAAATGGGTCAGGTTGAGTTTACCCAAAAACCGTTTTTGTCCATTGCTAAGCTTCTATAGTTAAGTTACTTGTTAAACACGGTTAAACATGTTAAACACGTAGGTCAACTCCTTTTAACATTAAATTAGTTTTTCTTTTTTTTCAATTGGTCGGATCTTGTTTTTAAATGGTGTGAAAGAATGAACTTTGTGACCTAATTGTTGTAGATGAGAAGAAGAGAAGATTAAATATATCAGTATATATTTTAATTTATTAATTTTTATATATAGAAAAGTCCAATCCGCCTAGGCCCTCCTCACCGATTACTAGCTAGGGGTGGTCGATCGTCCGACTAGTGCCTAGCGCTTTTGCAACCGTGGTTACAAAACCATATTATTACAATAGTAATTTAGTTTTTTTTTTTTTTTTTTTTTTTTTTTTTTTTTTTTTAAATCGATTCAGAGCTTTTATGCATTAAAATCCACCTTTAGCAACTTATAACCCATTTGACCGCACCTTTTTAGTTAAACAAATTATTGTACCCACATAACTCGTCTGTTATAAATCGTTACCCAAATCGACCCATTCATTAGTTAACAGTCAACATTGACACCTCCATTATTTTCTATCGACCTAATTTCACGAATTTGAAAGCTAGTTCCATATGTTAACAATTTCTATGTCGGTTTAGTTTTGTGACGTAAGTACACATATTTTAATACCATCTCGAGACAGATGAACTACCAAATCGATGAACTACCAAAACTCGTGCTTCGCTTTTTCTTTTAACATACTTCAAGATATCTTGTGATCAAATTTTGCTTTTAGGTGTGGATTCAATATAGACGAGATCGTATAAGCATGGAATGACATGTATGAAGCAAAACTGTGGCGGCACTAGTGTTCCTTCTTTCGATTAGAGCCATTGCTTGAGGCGAGTTTCAAAGATTTTTCGTGCCTTGGAACATGCATAAAACTTCTTTTGGGATGAAGTCGAAATGAACTTCCTGCCCCGCTCCGTATGCTCTTTGGTACTTGATGGGTAAGTAAGAAGTCGATATCTAAATGTTACTTGATCTAGGAATCACATGGTTTACAATTGGCAAATAGGAAATTTTGACATATGGTCCGTCCACTTTATTAGAAGTAAACCGAGATGCCACATCGTAAAAAGACTCGCTTCCACTTTTTGGAAGCTTTGAGGTCATAATCACCTATTTGCTTATTAACAAGATTGATTAGACCAACAGGCCCAAATTTTATTGTTTTAGTCTTTCTGTTAAGGTTGGCCTAGTGGTAAAATGGTTTATGGCATTCTAATTAATTCCTGTACCTCAATCTTACTATGTCAATTGTGCATGTATAGTAAACAATTCTAAGAGGGTGTTGGGATTTTGCTTAGTTGACATAAATGTATATGAGACATCCCAGAATGATAGAATTTTTGCTTTCACCTCTTAATGTTTCACTCTACCTCCCATAAAATTGAAGGTATGTCAAAGTTCTAATTCTATAAATGTCAATAATCTGATACTACTCTGCAACCGAACACCTTTCTGTTCTAGCATACATTTCCCATCAACATTTGCTTAAGTTAAACAGTCTTAATAAGCGATCCCAAATTGGGGGTGAGGGTGTGTGCCGTTTAATGAGCGTGTAGGTGAGGGTTTTGTGGATACAATTTGGGGCCGACACCTTATATTTCACGTAAATTTAAACGTGCTTTTGTCTATGCGGCTTTTGTTTTATATGCAGCTTTTGTCTGTTTTATATGTCGCTTATTAAGACTGCTTAAGTGATGGTTTACTTTGTGGAAAAGCATGTTGGTTGAAGATAATTTTTTTAAGATTTTGTGTCACGCAACTCTGTAACAACACCATCTATAGGAGATACTGCTGCATGACAAACAATGAAGCATCACAGATAGCACTGCAGTCGTCTGTTGCTTATGCACATGGTCACATAACCATCTGGAAAGAGCAGCTGCTCCATTTTCATGGTCACGCTCATGGTCACACCCAAAGAATTTATGCGTTCATGGTCACGTTCTTGAGGTATGCAAATGTTAATTACATACATAATTATTTTCCATTTTCATCACGACCGATGTTCATATATTTTCATAAACTATGAATAGTAGCAGATGAGACATTCATCATCGTTACCAGCTGTAATTCAACATTTTGGTGATTTGGATACACATGAGAGTAATTTATTTTAAAACCTATATTGAATACATGACATGTTTCTAATTAGAGTAGAGGTGGCAATTTGTGCCCAAAATCAAAAAAATTGGGTAAATGGGCAAACTTTTAAAAGATTTGGGCACATTTGAGCCCCTTCTTTTTTTGAAATGGGCATGTATTGCTTATTTAGAAGTTAAATGGGCATAATGGGCACATGTTTTTCTCGAACATTAGATTGTTTTTATAGAAAAACTTGTATTTAATTTTTTATATATAAATGAGGTGTTATGTTCGAGAAATTTATTTCGTCGTTTTGTGTTTTTTTAAAAGCCATTTGTATAACATGAGCCCGTTTGGCCCGTGCCCGTTTGGCCCGTGCCCATTTTGCCCGTGCCCGCCCGGCCCGCCCGTTTTGCCACTTCTAAAATTAGAGCATCATTTATGCGCCTATGATTCTTGATAAGTTCACTTGGTAGGCTTTCTTGCATATTATATAGTTGCTACTTCATGTTATAATAATGCTTTTTAAACCACTACTATTTTAGGTACGAACGGCGGGTTATGTGTATGTGCCTGTCAACAACAAAGGAAGTGGCCTATGGTTTAACTTCCTATGGTTTGCATCAATAAAATGTTAGTGGATCATATATCCGGGACTCATAATTTTCACATGTGAATATTTTTACGAAACTTAAATAATCGTCTATTAAACATCAATAGCTCATATTTTTGCACTTCTAGTATAAAAAATACATCAAAACTTCAATCCTTGTTCATAATAATCGTGTATTAAACATGAATATCTCTTATTTTTACACTTCTAGTATAAATAGTACGATAGTAACATCAAAGCTTCAATCCTTGCTCATAATTTTCACATGTGAAAATATTCTAACATAACTTAAATAATCGTCTATTAAACATCATTATCTCCTATTTTTGCACTTCCAGTAAAAAAAAATTATGCTAGTAAGATAAAAGCTTCAATCCTTGCTCATAATTTTCACATGTGAAGATATTTTTACAAAACTTAAGTAATCGTCTATGAAACATTAATATCTCCTATTTTTGCACTTCAAGTATAAAAAATATGCTAGTAAGATCAAAGCTTCAATCATTACTCATAATTTTCACATGTGAAGATATTCTTACAAAGCTTAAATAATCGTCTTTTAAACATTAATATCATCTATTTTTGCACTTCTACAATAAAAAATATTATAGTAAGATGAAAGCTTCAATCATTTCTCATAATTTTCACATGTGAAGATATTCTAACAAAACATAAATAATCATCTATTAAACATCAATGTATCCAATTTTTGCACTTCAAGTGTAAAAAACATGCTAGTAATATCAAAGCTTCAAAATTTGCTCATAATTATCACACGTGAAGATATTTATTACAAAACTTAAATAATCATTTATTAAACATAAATATCTCCTACTTTTCACTTTTAATATAAAAAAATACATCAAAACTTCAATCATTGCTCATAATTTTCACGCACGAAGATATTTTTACAATACTTAAATAATCATGTATTGAACATCAATATCTCTTACTTTTGCAATTTTAGTATAAATAGTACGATAGTAACATCAAAGCTTCAATCCTTGCTTATAATTTTCACATGTGAAAATAATATGACTTAAATAATCTTCTATTAAATATTAATATCTCCTATTTTTGCACTTCTAGTAAAAAAAATTAGGCTAGCAAGATCAAAGCTTCATTCCTTTTTCATAATTTTCATATGTGAAGATATTCTTACAAAACTTAAGTAATCGTTTATGAAACATTAATATCTTCTATTTTTGCACTTCTAGTATAAAAAATAAGCTAGTATGATGAAAGCTTCAATCATTGCTCATAATTTTCACATGTGAAGATATTCTTACAAAACTTAAATAATCGTCTTTTAAACATTAATATCTTCTATTTTTGCACTTCTAGTATAAAAAATATTCTAGTAAAATCAAAGCTTCAATCATTTCTCATAATTTTCACATGTAAAGATATTCTAACAAAACTTAAATAATCATCTATTAAACATCAATGTATCCAATTTTTGCACTTCAAGTGTAAAAAAATAGGCTACTAATATCAAAGCTTCAATCCTTGCTCATAATTATCACTCGCGAAGATATTTATTACCAAACTTAAATAATCATTTATTAAACATCAATATCTCCTATTTTTTCCACTTTTAGTGTAAAAAAATACATCAAAACTTCAATCATTGCTCATAATCTTCACGCATAAAAATATTCTTACAAAACTTAAATAATCATGTATTGAATATCAATATCTCTTATTTTTACACTTCTAGTATAAATAGTACGATAGTAACATTAAATAATCATGTATTGAATATATTCTAACATAACTTAAATAATCGCCAATTAAAAATCAATATCTCCTATTTTTGCACTTCCAGTAAAAAAAAATTAGGCTAGTAAGATCAAAGTTTCAATCCTTGCTCATAATTTTCACATGTGAAGATATTCTTACAAAACTTAAGTAATCGTCTATGAAACATTAATATCTCCTATTTTGGCACTTCTAGTATAGAAAATATGTTAGTAAGATTAAAGCTTCAATCTTTGCTCATAATTTTCACCTGTGAATATTCTAACAAAACTTAAATAATCGTCTATTAAACATCAATATCTCCTATTTTTGCACTTCTGGCATAGAAAATACATCAAAACTTCAATCCTTACTCATAATTTTCACGCACGAAGATATTCTTACAAAACATAAATAATCGTGTATCAAACATCAATATCTCTTATTTTTACACTTCTTGTATAAATAGTACGATAGTAACATCAATGTTTCAATCCTTGCTACTAATTTTCGCATGTGAAAATATTCTAACATAACTTAAATAATCGTCTATTAAACATCAACATCTCCTATTTTTGCACTACCAGTAAAAAAAAATATTCTAGTAAGATCAAAGCTTCGGTCCTTGCTTATAATTTTCACATGTGATGATATTCTTACAAAACTTAAGTAATCGTCTATGAAACATTAATATCTCCTATTTTGGGAATTCTGAAATATAGAAAATATGCTAGTAAGATTAAAGCTTCAATCATTGCTCATAATTTTCACCTGTGAATATTCTTACAAAACTTAAATAAACGTCTATTAAACATCAATATCTCCTATTTTTGCACTTCTGGTATAAACAATACATCAAAACTTCAATCCTTACTCATAATTTTCACGCACGAAGATATTCTTACAAAACTTAAATAATCGTGTATTAAACATCAATATCTCTTATTTTTACACTTCTCGTATAAATAGTACGATAGTAACATCAAAGTTTCAATCCTTGCTACTAATTTTCACATATGAAAATATTCTAACATAACTTAAATAATCGTCTATTAAACATCAACATCTCCTATTTTTGCACTTCCAGTAAAAAATATATTCTAGTAAGATCAAAGCTTCGGTCCTTGCTTATAAATTTCACATGTGAAGATATTCTTACAAAACTTAAGTAATCGTCTATGAAACAAAAAATCATATTTTTGCACTTCAAGTATAAAAATATACTAGTAAGATCAATGTTTCACACATTGCTCATAATTTTCACATGTGAAGATATTCTTACAAAACTTAAATAACTATCTATTAAATATTAATATTTTCTATTTTTACACTTTTAGTATAAAAAGTACGCTAGTAAGATCAAAGTTTAAATCTTTGCTCATAATTTTTACGCGCAAAGATATTTAATGCAAAACTTAAATAATCGCATATTAAACATCAATATATCTAAAGAGGCAAGGAAGGACTGTGTATGGCTTCGGTGGGTAGGGCGGTGTTTGGGATTGGGTATCAAGTCTTGCTGTCAAGAAAGAAATGTGTTTGGGGATAAATGAAATAAGAAAGAAATATAGGATTTATACAATCTTAATCAATCATTTGTAGTTAAATGAAGTTGTTTATATATAATCAAGAAATATCCCTGTGCCATTGGCCGATTATTGAAATAAGACTTGACCATCACGTGGTACAAACTACGAGACGTATTTTCACATGTGAACAAGTTTTTCACGCATCTTAAAAAGTTACAAGACATATAGTTTCACATGTGACCAAGTTGTTCACGCATCACTAAAATATGCAAAACATATTTCACATGTGACCAACTTGTTCGTGCATCTTAATAAGCTACGAGACAGACCAACTTGTTCGTGCATCTTAATAAGCTACGAGTCATAGACACATATTTTCACATGTAACCAAGATGTTTACGCATCTTAAAAAGCTACGAGACATATTTTTTCACATGTGACCAAGTTATTCACGCATCTTAGTAAGCTACGAGACATATAGTTTCGCATGTGACCAAGTTACGAGAAATATATTAAACATCAATATATCCAATTTCTACACTTCAAACGTAAAAAATACGCTAGTAAGCTCAAAGCTTCAATCCTTGCTCATAATTTTTACGCGCGAAGATATTCTTACAAAACTTGTAAGATCGTATATTTTATGTTGTTTAGATGATTCGGGTGGTCTAGGATTATGATTAAACAAGAGAGTTATGTTTAGAGAGATGAAGAGAGGAGATGGTGATTCTAGAGAGATAAACAAAAGATAAAATGTTAGATTATCTAAGAAGCACCACCCTTTCCAAGGATGGAAGGGGTATTTATAGTTACAAACTAAACGCCCTCCTGTCGGGCTGTGGATCAGACATACAGTGGGAAAAGACCCGACCTTCATCCACGGTGTTGCTCTAAACTAAACTATGCTACTAACTAACTAATTAACTACTAACTAACGTAAATAACAACAAGTCTACGAGCTAACATATGCTAGACTATAATTGGGGTGACCGACACTTCCTTATGGAATTTCCAATTCCTAACAATCTCCCCCTAAGGGAGGTCACCCCATGAAATACATTTTGCATCCTAGCATTTTATCTTTGTCTTTAGTTCTGAGCTCGTAGACTTCAATTCTTCAATTTCCGCATTCTTTGTGCTTGAGCAGTGATTCTTCAAAGTCCGACTGCTTTGTACTTTAAGCGGAAGTCTTTGAACTGATCCACATCTTCATGATCTTTATGCTTTATTTGAGATCATCAGCCACAACAAATCTCTGGATCACCCTTTGTTGTGTTGCCTTCATGTGATGTTGTGACTTATGGACCGACATGCTCACACTTTCTAGATCATGACATCTTTTCATCAAAGTGGCGGAAGCATCTTTTGTATGTCTTTGATAGTCATGATTTTCTTCAATTAAGTGTGAATGTCGTGAGCATGCGGTTGTGAATTGACTTCTCAATATCGATCAGCTGCAACCGTCCAATGTTCCTGCAAACAACAGTTAGCACTAAAACACACGAAAGTGTCTTTGTTTGCTTTCGTTGAATATAGTTGCAAGAACTACGGTTCCCCGTTGATCAGTATAAATAATGCCTGTGATTAGGTAGAGTTCCGAAGAATCTCCTTGACAGGGTTTCGCAACTGTTCTAGCCGTTCTCAAACCGGAGCGTCCCAAAGAATACAACACGGAGTGAGTGAACCAGCGAATTGAGATTCACTGATTGATGAAAAATTGATTTGAAAACAATTGCGTATTGCTTAGAAGAAAGAGTTTTGCAATACGACGAAGGTTTTATGAGAAAGATCAATTTTCAATCATAAATACTTTTTGTATTTGAAAAGAGTACACATTCGATGTGCTAGAGAAAAAGAAGAGATTCGCACATCGAACGGTTTTTCCAAAAGTATTTTTTTTTCAATCAGAGATACTTTTTGTGTTTGAAAACATGAATACACATTTGATGTGCTAGAGAAAAGAAGATTTGCACATCGAACGGTTTTTCAAAAGTATTCGTCAATTCATTTCCGGACCAAGGTTGATTCAAGAATGAATCGCCCCATCGCTTCGGCCCAGCTTGTCACAAGCTTGATCTTTTGAAAAGATCTCACATGTCACCCACCAAGAGCTTGTTTGATGTTGGCTCTAGAAGGATTTCCATCTTCATCGTGAATACTTTTACATATCACTCGGATGTTCTGGCAATACTACAAGGATAATGCGTAGGACTCTCAATATATACTTACTTTCCACATTGTGTGAAATAGCAAGCCTTCATTAATTTTGTGTCCTAATGAGATATTGTGGATGATCTCTTGGCTCTAGACTCAATAGGGCATATTTGGTTTCCTATGCCGGAGACTGGGGAGAGGGTCTCCTTCTTCAATATCAACAATCTCTAAGAGAAAGTCGATAGATTACGTAGGTTCCCCGTGAGAATGAAACAAGCCCTTTTAAGAGGAACTTGAGTAGCTTGGGAAGTATAGTGCAGTGCGTCACTGGGTCCATGACGTCTTGTCTTCAATATCGGCGTTACCTTAGTAACCACCAGGAGCATATGTATTGAACCCGGTTTACGCCTAAGGTTGAATTATTAGAGGCTATTTCTTTTCACTCTTTTCTCATTTATTTCTTTTCATTCTTCAACCCTTCAAGCTTACCGAGACTTCATTACTAGAACCTTGTTGGGTTTGTTCCAAGATTAGCTCGTGTCACCGACACTCTTCCCATATTCTCATTTTCTCCTTTTTCATCATACCTAATGACTCTACACTATCTAGTGGATTGTCCTCGGTTGATCCTCTCCGCTCGGGCAGGATCGTAGGAACGAATACCTAACCTAATCATCCTTATAACTCCATGCATAAAGTAAATTAGTCGGTCTTTTGGTATTGTTCTTTCCTTCTCGAAACCAATTCAAAAATCAATCAAGGTACTTGTGATATAATATCAAAGCATTTTGTACCTTAATTGTTTTGATCATTTAGAAATGCTCCCTTTCAACATGTGCATATGATTTTGAAATTGTTTAGCACATGGAGGCAAGAGATCTTTGAAATGTATTCTTGATCACAATTTCCGTAGAAAAAGCCATTTGAATTTCTTTGGTAAATTCTCCCCCTCAATATGTGCTTAGGATATTTGAAATAAATTTATCACATAGAGGAAGGAGTTCTTTTGAAGTACATCCACGATCACAAAGGCCATTAAGAAACCATTTAGAAAATCAATCAAGGTACTTTATGTTAAAACATAAAAGCATTTGTACCTTGATAGTTTATTTTATTTTGAAATGCTCCCCCTCAATATGTGCTTCGAGATTCGAAAGCGTTTAGTACATATGGGAGAGCAGCCTGTACTTTTGAATCAAATCGATCATCATTTATCAGATTTCATAATTAAATCACAAATTCTCCCCCGATCAAAAATATCAAACCCTTTGAGATTTTGGATCCCAAGTGATTTAGTAAGGTTTAGAAAACATGGGAGAAAATGTGGCCTTGTTTAAATACTCTTCTAGTTTTTTGGTTAAATGCTCCTCTTCAATCATGTGCATTATGTATTTGAAATCGTTTGGCACATGAAGGAAGGAGTGCTTTTGAAAGAGTCACCCTTTAAAACCGATTTGAGATTTAAATCACGATCTCTCCCCCGATCAAAAATATCAAACCATTTGAGATTTGTGATCCCAAATGATTTAAATCATTTAGAAAATTTTAGGGGAAAGACGTGGCTCGATTTAATTTTGAAAAATGATTGATAAGGATTAATTTTTTCGACATTAAAGATTGTTAGTGTCAGGTATGATCGTTTTTAAAAGATCTTTAAGTAAAATAAAACAATTTCACAATCAAACAAGAACAGAAAAAAAATTCATTTTGAAAGATCTTAGTGTTTTAAAGAAAATCATACCATGACATAACATTAAATCTTTAGATTACCACTTTATTACGTACAAACGGACTTTTATGAAGAAATATCGTTTGAAAATACTTAAGTTTGAAATAACTCTCCCCCTCAATCAATAACCGTAGTCGTTGATTGAGTCACTTTTGTTTAAAAATGAATTCGGTCGATTTCCAAAATTTGAGTTCAGTTTATTTTCAAAACAATACTTTTTCCATTTTCAAGACAATATTTTTCAAAAATTGTTTAAAAATGGTATCATCACTATTATCCCTGCACAAAGATACGTTAGGTGGTTAAGTTGCTTTTGTTGTTGTTGCTGAAGGTTGGAAGAAAACCGTCTGATGATGCAGTGAGACCTCTGACGTTGCATTTGTCATGCCAACTCACCATAGAGGTCCAATTAAGATCCGTTTCTTCATTTGTCGACCAAAGAAATAGTTTCCCTTTCCTTTCGGCATCCAATCATCTTCTATTGTGGGATCCGGATCGGGACATTCTTATTAACCATCTTATCTGCATACGTTAGTCAACACAAACATATATATGGTGGTCGACATCACCCAAACAGCAATCGATTAATAAAAGTCAATCCAATAAATCAACCAGTTCATATAAGGCATGGGATATATGTGTTCATCAAAATCTAATCATCTAATCCTAACAATCATATCCTAAATTCCTAGTCCTTCAACATAGGTAAACATCTTTTCCAGTTTTGCACGTAGGATGATTATATAAGCTCGTTAGATTATATAAATTTGAAAACATTCTCCCCCTCAATCAATGATTCATTTCATAAAAAGTTTATAAGCTGAAGTCATTGATTGGGTTTTTCAAATTTATGAAAACTTGATTCTGATTGATTTTCAAGCAACTCATTTACCACCATATTGTTAAAACAAATATTTTTCTGAAGAATTTTATAAGGAAAAATATTTGAGTAGGAACAGCAGTCCTTCGACATACTTTCCTCATAATGTTTTAGGATAAGTGCATGAAATATTTGAAAATTGGTTTAGCGCAGCACTTTCCTTTCTTGAAGAACGGGTTGCTATATGAAATAATAGCAAACCATGGTTTTAGTGCGGGTTACAGTCTGAAATAACTGCAAGCCATATTTTTAAACATGTTTTGGAAAAGAATATTTACACCTCTTGCTCGAACTTCATCTATGGTCCCGTGCCATTATTGAATGACATTTCTAAGACCGTAGATGTTATCGATATCAGAAGACATGTCTTGAGAAAACATATTTTTGGTATTTTTTAAATTTTCTGATATTTATGGGTTTTTGTTGGTTTTAAATTTTTCTATTTTCTTTGTATTGATTTTATATTTTTGTATTTGGTTTTCGATAAATATTTACAAAGATAGAGTAGATGATATAGTTTAAGAAGATGATGATACGAGTACCGAGATAAGGATATCGAGCAGCCCCGTTGTAAAAGATAGAAGTCATCATCTTTAAAAATTCACCACCAAAGCTTTCGAGGCTCCTGAATTGAAGAGAGAACTTGAACCATCTGAAAGTGAGACTTTGGCAGCTTCCCCCCAAACTGGAAATATTCTTCTTGAGCAGATTCTAAGCTCTCTTTCAAGCTTTCCTTAGCCAGGTGCACAAGGAAGCACACCATATCATCGATCTTGCTGCTCCTCTTAAGAATGATCATCGTGAATCTCCGTTCGGGGTTATATCATCCAATAGAACAACAACGTATCATCCCACACATAAATCAATCTTCTCATATTTCTTTTCTACTGACGTCTGAAGCGATCCATACCAAAAGGTGTCAAGAGGCAAATTCCCCTAAGTAGTTGAATTGATGCCGCCAGTCTCTTGGAATTAAGCTCAAGAACCCGAATACACATATACCCAAAGATAGAGAACCTTATAACATCGAAGTAGCAGATTAAGTCCGATATCCAAAGAATAACCCCGAAGTATACTTTTCTCTCCCCTGAAGAAAGTGTATGAAGCTCAAGAACCCGAAGTACCCAAATGCCCAAAGAAAGAATAACCGATAACACTGAAGTAGCATGCTGAATCACTGATTATCTCTGCGGATGTCATCTCCAAAATAAGTTATTATCACTGAATCACCGATTACGCTCTCAAGTGAAACAGCTGAGCATCCCCAATGTACACAATTTCTCTCCCATGATGATTGCGATAACATCGAAATCATCACACACTTGTGTACCTAAACTAACTCGTCCATCTCTTCCCCCACATAGTTGGAATAAGAACATTAAACGCCATGAGTTAAACCTTGAGTTTCTCTGCGGTAATGACATTAGTCTTCCCGGGTCTCTTCAATCACTTAGAAGTATTAAGTTCATCAAGTTTACTGGCGTTTAGATGTGTTTCACCTTCCCCCTTGCTGGTTTTGATGCTTTAGAATCAGCAACACATTATACGCCCATATACTAGAAATCCTGTCAGAAGATCATTTGAAGTCTTGTGAGAATCAACTTGTTGAAGTACATTGTGAGCAAATCTAATTAGGGATTAAATTCAACATTTCACTCTCCCTTAATTAGTGCTCTCCCCTAAGATGACAATCTCTTCGATGAAAGCTCAGAATATGAATAAGTCTTTAGATCGTTAAATGCAACTCGTCTTTAGTCTTCTAACATGTAGTAGAAAATGTAGAACAGACTGTAGACTCGACCTTCTTCAAGATTGTCCAGTTGGGGAATAGATAGTTAACATCTTCATCTCACCAAAAAAGCATCCCAATTAACTTACATCTTGCAAATCCCTTTAACTAAAATTCCTCCGAATCAAACAAGAACAGAAAGATGTTCATCAAGGAAATCAACAATCAGCCCGCAACGAACACACTAAATGGTAACACCAAACTACCAATCACATCAAAAAAGAACAGAGAGATTGTTCGGAATCATTATGTTGATCTGTACGTGAAGCATTAACCGGAAGCACTTTGTAGATAAACTCATCAGTCCGTGAGAAGATGTCAACCAACGGCTCTTAGAAGAAACATCATGTGAAGATGACCCGATAAGAAGAAGCTCGGTTCTTACATGAGTTTGGAGCCGTTTGACCATATATTCACAGATAAAACTCAACATGCAGCAGTTTCACACTTCTTCTCCCCCTCAAGAATTGCATACGGAGTTGCCATTCTTGATTAAACAAGTGAGTATCATCCAAATGTAGTCTTATTCACACTTCTCCCCCTCAAAGGTTGCATATGATGTCGCCATCGTCATTATAATTGAGCAAGTGAAATGAGATTACTAGCAGCGATAGCTCGGTTCACTTGATAATTGATCGCGCATGGAAAAAGTATGAAGCATGTTGACGAGAATGGTCATTAATAAGAAGATTTCTCTTCTTCAGAAGATAAAGTGCACTGAAACGTACACTTTTCTTTTCTTTTCTTTAGAGAACAAGGCTTGAACTGTTGTGTTCAAACGTCATCAATACGAAGATTTCTCTTCGTTCGAAGATAATGCTCACTGAAGCGTACACATTTCTTTTCTTTAGAGTACGAGGCTTGAACTGTTGTGTTCAAACGTCATCATCTCTCTCTTTTCAACCTCTCTTGGCAAACTTGTAATCAACCCCATTATCATTTAGTAGGCTCTTTGTAGTGACAGCTGATGGAGAAAACCCAATATGATTAATTTGACCTTGAAGTAAACTAACCCGAACTCGTGACTTAAACTTGCACATATATAACAAAGAGCGGTGCCGAGAATTCATCCTCCATTGAATCTCTAAGTACTCTATACTCTTCATCCAAACAACCATCAAGTATAAGACGTACATCACCTCTTGAAAATCCACAATTAAATGTGACACTGAGCACTACAACGTAACTCCTTAAAGTGATAGTTATTTTGTGGTGGTAAGAGCCCAATTCCCCCAAGTGGTAAAAGAAAAAGAAAAATCACCCAAAAATAATTAGATTTCCAAGTCTTCGTTTTTGAAAATATTAAAAGCTCGAACAAGGATCTTAAAAAATCTTCATCCAACCATCCCCGATACCTTCAGATACTAAGTACACTCGCCCGGGGAATTTCATTTCAACCTCAAATAAATAATATCAATTAACGCCGTTGTCACATCTTCTAGTTAAAAGCTCAAATCTAGCCTCCTTTGACGATTTAAGTGAACTATGATAATGGTTTCATCCCGATCATGGTTAAACACATATTACCACGTAAAACCAAGTAATTACCAAACTGCCATGAGGACAATACAAACAAGCACCCAATTCATGAAGTACACCCTTTTATCTCTTCTTTGAAACATAAACCATAGCACCAACATCAAATAAGATCCCGAAATACACTTTCCTTTCTCCAGGATGGTTCCATCATTACGAGATTTTACAACTCTATAGTTTAAACCGAGAAATAGTTTCTTTCGCAGGATTTTACAAAACCAAGAATAAACCGTAAGATAGATCCGGAAATGCACTTTACAATTACCAGGATGTTTCCATTGTCACGGGATTTTACAAGTCTATGATTTAAACCGAGAAATAGATTCTTTCGCGGGATTTTACAAAATCAAGACAAAACCGTAAACAATGTCAGCTTGAATGTGTTATGACAACTTTGGTTTCGGTGAATATCTGTTTTAGGGGAACATGCAACGGTTCATCAACGGTTCATAATCAAACATCAACAACATCATCAACAATTCTTTACCCATATGTAGACAACTTCACAAACCATACTAAGTCGAGTAGTATACACCACTTCCCCCTGAGGTTGACCTTAAAACATCAAAGTACACGATTCTCCCTCATGATGGTTTTGAACTTTCGGAAGCATCATTAACATGTACGACCATTTGCACGAAAAGTTCTTGTCATAAGCAAACATCTTGAAAGATCATGACTGACGTTGAAGATTCTTGAACGATTTTGCTTAGACTATGAAGTATCATTGATATTCAGTGGCGTCGAATATATCATGAGAATTGTTGATCACATCTCAACCATTCAAGCCATTGGTAAACACATCATTCACGTATTCTGACGGCTATTGTAGTGACCACATGGAGAAGTAAACCCGATATATTAAACTTGAACATGACGTAAAATTACTCAGATTTGTTACTTAAGCTTGTACTAATCCTTGTGAAGAAGAAACGGTGTACCCAATGTACAAAACCTCTTGACGTATCCTCAACTGCGTGAGACACCGAAGTTATAGCTATGTTGTGGGTTAAGTGAGAAAGAATCACAACAGTAACTAAATAGCCAAGTCTTTATCACACTCTATAAATGCCCAAACAAGTTATCTTCGCGGAAGGGTAGAAAGAAAGAAGACGAAATAAGTAAACACGCCCGGAAAACCTCACTTCAAAGCCAAATAAGAAATACCGTACAAACAACCCCGTAGTCAACATTTTCCAATTAACACTTCAAGCCGTGACATACTATTCTTCGTGAAAATGTATAAACCAAAGTATCAATCAGCATAACATAACGAATCTCATCATTAAATCACAACTTGCATGTCTCAAATAATATTGCATTATCATAAAATCTCTTCAACAACTCTCATTTTCAAAGCTCATCGACAAATCTCGCATCCCATGATAAAATATTAGCTCAGCTTCATAATTGTATATCCGGTACAAACAATGAAACCTATAAATCCATTTTGATGAGCATGTAACTATATCCAACGAAGACCCGATTCATAAGTATATCCAATATCACATATCACCACATAAAAAAACCGATTCAATTACAATATCCAGCCCATCTTCAAACTTCCAATTTACTTGAGCCCATACTAATCATTTAAACCCATGAAACCCGATCCAAATCCGCATGGCTCATTATGCTTGATATTCAAGACAATATTATCTTAATAAGTAATCCACGAGGTTCATTAGGTAAAATAAAGATGATGCACTCGGATCCCATTTTATTCTCATCAATAATGCTCAAGTCAATTTGATACATTTAGTTGAGGCCCATGTCTAAAATTCTTGAAGCCCATCCACTTAGCCGACCCATTCACAGTGTATACCCTAATCCAACGGGTATATAAAAGTGCTTACACATACAAAGCAAAACCTAATCACACATTATCATGGTGCAGACATATGATAACTTCTCCAAACCCTAAAAACGCTTAAACAATATGCCTCCCCCTGGCTTAAGTCCTTTCACCCAAATCTCGTCACCTAACATAATCAGCCCCCCCATCTTGTACCATCAAATCAAGTCATAACAAACCCTAAATACTCTCACAAATACGCGCCCCCATCTGAACATATTACATAGTCTCACTTCAAACCCTAATCATACTCCATATTCATCAGCCCCCAACCGTGTGTACCCTCTTATCACAACGCTCAAAGGAGCGAATGTTTCACATAGCCTACTCAGATGGTTGATTTCGACATATAGGAGCTCGCCACAGGTATGGTAGGAGCATCACCATTTTAGCCACATGGATGGCTTGGACCTTTGAATCGGCTTCAAGGACTTATTCCAGGTAGGTATCAAATAATAACGAACCAAGTTTAAAAGAGTTAACAGATTCGTTAATTTCTTTTACTTTCTTGTTCGAATATCAATTGAAGCTAGGCTTCACAAATCAAACCTGAGTCCGAGTCCTTGTCATGATGGTCTTGATAATTTCTTTTTGAGTATGAGTCTAAGATAGATTTGTGATGAGATTTTTCGAGGGTTTTGATCCTTTGATCAGGTCTTTTTGTAGCCATGAATACCCTCGAGATGCGTCTGAGATCTATCTGATATATCATTTATTGTTTAGACTTGACATAGATCTATGATGCATTAGTTTACGTGTTTGTAAGATCATTTACGGTCTTTTGATTTTTGTAGTACCACACGAAATATGAAACAAGCTGAGATATATGATATCTTTTTATGTTGATGTTGTTCATGTTTGGTTCGGTTCATGGTGTCGCATATGTTGATGTTGGTGTAAGTAGAAATATGACTGATGATGTGTATGAATTAGACTGAGGTTGTGTTTGTGTATTGTTGAAGTATAAGTCTTGATTGAGATGGTTTTGATCAAGTCTTTATTTCATCTTCATCTTTTACTTTTCAAATCGCATAGATGCTTTAGAGTCAAGTCGCATCATTAGTCTGTGACAAATCGCTTCATCATTAATAAGACAAATCGCATAACCCATTTTGACAAACCGCATCAGTTTTCAAAAACACACAAACCGCTTTCAAAAATATGACAAACCGCTCTTGACTTTGACCATTAACGATAAATCGCATTTGACTCAAAAGTCAAACCGCTTCCAGTATTAGAAACAGACAAACCGCATCCTAATGCATCAAAACGCTTAGTAACAAACCGCATAGAGACAAATCTCTTTTGGTACAATGAATCTGGACATTTTTGACAAACCTCTTCGAAGAATCAGGACCACAAACCGCATAGTATTTGACACAAACAAATCGCATTGCGGAAATGACACAAATCTCTTATAATACATTGAATATGGACAGTTTACAGACAAACCGCATGTTAGAACACCATGTCCACAAAACGCATACAAGAAAATGACCAAATCACATAGTGGACTGTCGACAAAAACTCAATCACGAATATTCAAGCAGTTTTTGTCTAACCAAACACAATATGTTTTTAAAAACAGTTTAACCAATATCAACATCCATTAAAACTAATAACATCAAAAACTGCTTAAATACATCAAGACCAGATTAAAACCTCATCAAAATTTGCATAAACCAACATCAACCCATATCAAACCTCATCCAACACAACACAAACCGCATACAAAACCAAATAAAGCCATTCGAATCACCAAAACAACCAAAACTAGGCTCTGATGCCAATTGTAGGATCGTATATTTTATGTTGTTTAGATGATTCGGGTGGTCTAGGATTATGATTAAACAAGAGAAAAATGTTTAGAGAGAGGAAGAGATGAGAGGTTGATTCTAGAGAGATAAACAAAAGATAAAATGTTAGATTATCTAAGAAGCACCACCCCTCCAAGGATGGAAGGGGTATTTATAGTTACAAACTAAACGCCCTCTTGCCGGGCTGTGGATCATGCATACAGTGGGTAAAGACCCGTCCTTCCTCCACGGTGTTGCTCTAAACTATGCTACTAACTAACTAATTAACTACTAACTAACGTAAATAACGACAAGTCTACGAGCTAACATATGCTAGACTATAATTGGGGTGACCGACACTTCCTTATGGAATTTCCAATTCCTAACAAAACTTAAACAATCGTCTATTAAACATCAATATCTCCAACTTTTGCATTTCTTGTATAAAAAATACGCTAGTAAGATCAAAGCTTCAATCATTGCTCATAATTTTCACGCGTGAAAATATTCCAATAAAACTTAAATAATCTTTTATTAAACATCAATATCTCTTATTTTTGCACTTCTAGTATAAAAAATATGTTAGTAAGATCAAAGCTTTAATCCTTGCTCATAATTTTCACATGTGAAGATATTCTTACAAAACTTAAATAATCGTCTTTTAAACATTAATATCTCCTATTTTTGCACTTCTATTATAAAAAATATGCTAGTAAGATCAAAGCTTTAATACTTACTCATAATTTTCACATGTGAAGATATTCTAACAAAACTTAAATAATCATCTATTAAACATCAATATATCCAATTTTTGCACTTCTAGTGTAAAAAATATGCTAGTAATATCAAAGCTTCAATCCTTACTCATAATTTTCACACGCGAAGATATTTATTACAAAACTTGAATAATCATCTATTAAACATCAATATCTCCTATTTTTGCACTTTTAGTATAAAAAATACATCAAAACTTCAATCTTTGCTCATAATTTTCACGCACGAAGATATTCTTACAAAACTTAAATAATCATGTATTAAACATCAAAATCTCTTATTTTTACACTTCTAGTATAAATAGTACGATCGTAACATCAAAACTTCAATCTTTGCTCATAATTTTCACATGTGAAAATATTCTAACATAACTTAAATAATCGTTTATTAAACATCAATATCTCCTATTTTTGTACTTCTAGTAAAAAAATTAGGCTAGTAAGATCAAAGCTTCAATCCTTAATCATAATTTTCACATGTGAAGATATTCTTACAAAACTTAAGTAATCGTCTATGAAACATTAATATCTCCTATTTTTGCACTTCTAGTATAAAAAATATGCTAGTAAGATCAAAGATTCAATCCTTGCTCATAATTTTCACATGTGAATATTCTTACAAAACTTAAATAATCGTCTATTAAACATCAATATCTTCTATTTTTGCACTTCTAGTATAAAAAATACATCAAAACTTCAATCCTTGCTAATAAAAAATACATCAAAACATCAATATCTTCTATTTTTGCACTTCTATTTGTCATAATGCAGCATTATTGCATACCATTGGGCGTCATTACTGTATCTCGTCGATATTACTAATGCTTACGCTTCGTTTTCCAGGCCCAAAGTTGGAGGCTTATACACCTTGCTTATGAATCTGTAGGTTGATCTTGGGTGTGCCACCGGTATGGGACGTTGTGGCTTGAAGCCAAGAAGGTGATGCATGGATACAGTCACATGAAACCTGCAGTATAGTGTCAAGGTTTATAAATGTGACATGTAATGAACGGTTGTGGTGGTTAATTCATGTTGATGGAGATTGAAAACTGAGTGTATTAAAATTCAAGTTGTTATACACAGATTATTAGCGTCAAAAAGCAAATACGCATGGCACAATACTTTATACGCTAAGTGTGGTGGCCAATCTCTAAATTAAATGTGCAATAGAACTGCTATTTTTAAGCTGATGATCAGGTACAAAATTTGCTTTTAACATCTGAATTCTTAATTTTATCTAAAGATTTCTCATATTTTATTGGAATGTGATTACTGCGTGCTAATAATTTCATATCTATAACGAGGAGTGGAAAAGCCTTGCCGCGGCAGGCGCAACCCACCTTGTTTGATATTGTACATCAGAAGTTTTGGTTCAAACATGTTATGTTCGGCTGGCAAAAAACGTGTCTTATTAAGAATAAGTCATAACTGATATCCATTGCTCTTTTATGATAGGTGTAGATTGGTGAAATTATAGAAAATTATTAGTAAGATCAAAGCTTTGATCTTTACACATAATTTTCACGTGTGAAGATATTATTACAAAACATAAATAACCATCTATTAAACATCATAATCTTCATATTTTTGCACCTCTAGTATAAAAAATACGCTAGTAAATTAAAAGCTTCGATCCTTACTCATACTTTTTACGGGCGAAAATATTCTTAAAAAACTTAAATAATTATCTATTAAACATCAATATCACCTATTTTTGCACCTCAAATGTAAAAAATACACTCGTAATATCAAAGCTTCGATCTTTGCACATAATTTTCACATGTGAAGATATTCTTACAAAACTTAAATAATCCTCTATTAAACATCAATATCTCATATTTGTGTACTTCTAGTATAAAAAATACGCTAGTAAGATCAAAGTTTCAATCCTTGCTCATAATTTTCACGCGTGAAGACTTTCTTACAAAACTTAAAGTAATTGTCTATTAAACATCAATATCTCATATTTTTGCACTTCTAGTATACTAAATATGCTAGTAAGATCAAAGCTTCAATTCTTGCTCATAATTTTCACATGTGAAGATATTCTCAAAACTTAAATAATCGTCTATTAAGCATCAATATATCCTATTTTTGCACTTCTAGTATAAAAAATATGCTACTAAGATCAAACCTTCGATCATGGCTCATAATTTTCACGCTTCGAAGATATGCCTACAAAACTTAAATAATCGTCTATTAAACATCAATATCCCGTATTTTTGCACTTCTAGTATAAAAAGTACGCTAGTAAAATCAACGCTTTAATCTTTGCTCATAATTTTCACGCTCGAAGATATTTCTTACAAAACTTAAATAATCATCTATTAAACATCAATATCTCCTATTTTTGCACTTCAACTCATAATCTTCACGCCCGAAAATATTCTTACAAAACTCAAATAATCGTCTATTAAACATTAATATATCCTATTTTTACACTTCTAGTATAAATAGTACGCTAGTAAGATCAAAGATTCAATCCTTGCTCATAATTTTCATGCGCGAAGATATTATTACAAAACTTAATTAATCATCTATTAAACATCAATATATCCTATTTTTTCACTTCTAGTATAAAAATATGCTAGTAAGATCAAAGCTTCCTTGCTCATAATTTTAACATGTGAATATATTCTTTCAAAACCTGAATAATCATCTATTAAACATTAATATCTCCTATTTTTGCACTTTTAATATAAAAAATATGCTGGTAAGATCAAAACTTCAATCCTTACTCATAATTTTTACGCGCTAAGATAGTTTTACAAAACTTAAATAATCGTATATTAAACATCAATATCTCATTTTTTTGTACTTTTAGTATAAAAATATGCTAGTAAGATCAAAGTTTCAATCATTGCTTATAATTTTCACGCGCGAACATTTTTTATAAAATTTAAATAATCATCTATTAAACATAAATATCTCTTACTATTACACTTCTGGTACAGATAATATGCTAGTAAGATTAAAACTTCAATATTTGCTCATAATTTTCACACGCGAAGATACTCTTAAAAATCTGAAATAATCGTCTATTAAACATCAATATCTCTTATTTTTGCACTTCTAGTATAAAAACTATGCTAGTTAGATCAAAGCTTCAATCCTTACTCGTAGTTTTCACATGTGAAGATATTTTTACAAAACTTAAATAAGCGTCTATTAAACATTAATACCTCCTATTTTTAAGATGCATGAACAACTTGGTAACATGTGAAAATATGTCTTGTAACTTGGGTACACGTGAAACTATATGTCTCGTAGATTTTTAAGATGCGTGAACAACTTTGTCACATGTTAAATTATATATGTCTCGTAGCTTTTTAAGATATGTGAATATCTTGGTCACACGTGAAAATATATGCTTCGTATATTTTAATGATGAATGAACATCTTGGTCACATGTGAAATTTATGTCTCGTAACTTCGTCGCATGTGATACTATATGTATCGGATTTGCACCAAAGATAATCACATCCTTTGAATGCTTCTAACTTGAAAGGAGATTCTTTTGGGTACCAAAGGCCTAAAAGAGGTTGGCCTGAGGTACTTAAAGATCTTCTTCGGTACATGAGATGGGAAGCAAGTGGAGTGACTTGATGTCGAGAACACACACTATGACAAGCGTATATCGTGTCTTGAAGCGGTCGATACATCAATGAACCTATCATGGACTGTGCGGATGCACATTTCTGTGTAGATCTGGTTCATTATTTGCTTTAGTCTTTGGAGCTTCTTGTGGTGGCGATCTAACACCTTCCATACCAAACTTCTTCGAATGTCCTCTCATATTTATCTTGAGATAAAGATGCCATCTTGTTTCTCACGAACTTGGAGACCCAAAAGAAAGTAAGTTCTCCCATAGCACTCATTTGAAATTCACCCTTCATAAGTTCCTCAATTCCTCGCACCAAGCTTCATTTGTGGAACCAAAGATAATGTCGTCCACATACACTTGTACGAATGATGTCGGAGTAATTCTTCTTGAGGAGCGAGTATCAATAGCCTCTCTCTATAGCCATGCTTGGTGAGGAATGATGAAAGCCGAGCATACCAAGCTCTTGGAGCACGATGTAAGCCATAGAAAGCTTTAACAACTTTGTAAACATGATCGGGTGATGCGGGTCTTCAAATCCCTTTGGTTGAGAGACATAAACCTCTTCTTCAATCTCACCATACGTAAAAGCACCTTTGACATCCATTTGATACACCATGAAGCCCATATAAGAAGCATAAGCCAAGAAAATGCGAATTGCTTCAACTCGGCAATAGAACAAACACTTCATCATAATCAATTCCTTCCTCCCGTGCGAAACCTTGTGCTACCAACCTTGCTTTGTTTTAATCACAACACCTCTAGAATCTCTCTTATTCTTCGAACCCACTTTGTCCCAATGGCATATTGCCATCGGTGTGGAACCAAGATCCACACACGTTGATTGTGAAATTGTTGCATCTCTTCTTGCATTGCTTCTAGCCAACTCGAATCATTAAGAGCTTGAGATACAACGGTTGGTTCCACTTGAGAGAAAACAAGCAACATGCACAATGTTTGAAGTCTCGTGTGATTGTCTTTTGTTGGTTGGAGACATAAGAGAGAAAGGCAATCGTCCAAATTGAGGACTTGTGATAGCCCTTGAGTTCGGCAGTGCGGAAGATCACCTATGATGTTGGATTGAGGATGGCGGTGTTGATCCTCCGAGTATGATGGGGTTGACTTCAATGGATGAATCAAGATTAGTGATGGTTGGTTCAAATTGACATCATAAGAGGGTGAGGTGAAGATGCCGACTTTGGGTTGATGATTTCCAAGATCCGAAGGTTTTGGAAGCGTGTATAGGGTTCACCAAAGTCGAAGATACTTGAGGAGGAGCAGTAGCCCTTCAGATTTGGGGATGGAGGGTGTGTGGTCAACAGTGAGCACGTTGTTCTGTGACCTTCCATTGTCTTCTCCTTCTGGTTTCGCCGCTTCAAGCGTGGCAAGAAACTCTTGATGCGAAGACCTAGCAAGGTCCTCAAAGATAATGAGAGTCATCTTCATCACACGAATCGCAGTATCCTTGAGGTGGTACTATGACATTGTTAGGAGAGAAGGAAGGCACAAGTATGGGTTGCTCATCATCTTCAAACTCATTTGAGTCATCATCAAAGGGACTGCATGGTTAGTTGGAGAGTCTTGAGGACTGCATTACGATTAGCCAGTGTCTAGTGTAACCCGAGTCGGTTAAGTAGTCAAGGTCAAAGACCACGTATGACCACATCCTTGAATGTTATGCTTATCTTCAAAAATCTCGGGGTTCAACGTCTCCTCTATCTTCTTGGCTTGCATAGTGTACACCACAGTAGCGCCTTACTTTGTCGAATAACCCACAATGTAACCATCATCGACCTACTCATCAAATTTTCCCCAGCGGATCACTTGTGTTCGTAATGGTCACTTGACAACCGAAAGGTTTTAGGTAGTGAATGACGGGAACCTTTCCAAAGAGAAGTTCATATGGGGTTTTAAGTTGTGGTCAGTAATGGACACTGTTGAAGCACATAGCGCAAGGCTGCCATGACTTGATCGAACATGGTGGGCAACAGAGTGCGAAAGCATGGATCTAGCGACTTCTATTAAGGTTCTATTCTTTCTTTCGGCCACCCATTTTGTTGTGGGGTTCTTGGATTACTATAGTCCCTTGCCTTTTGACCCACGTAGTTCTATAAGAATAGCATTTTGAACTCGTCCCATTATCACACCTAATACCTTAACCTTTTGTTCAACCGATTTTCAACAAGAGTGATGAATTGATCAAGACTTGAGATGTTTCATCTTTGGTTACGAGAAAAGAAAACCCAACAAAATACGCTATAGCCATGGTTATTACCAAGCGAGAAGAACTTATGATCAATGCTTCGACTTGAGTTGGACCAAACGGATCCATGTGAAACAGCCAAGAGGTTCGCGTATCTTTTTAAGATGCGTGAACAACTTGGTCACATGTGAAAATATGTCTTGTAACTTGGGTACACGTGAAACTATATGTCTCGTAGCTTTTTAAGATGCGTGAACAACTTGGTCACATGTTAAATTATATATGTCTCGTAGCTTTTTAAGATATGTGAATATCTTGGTCACACGTGAAAATATATGCCTCGTATATTTTAATGATGCATATACATCTTGGTCACATGTGAAATTTATGTCTCGTAACTTCGTCACATGTGATACTATATCTCTCGTATCTTTTTTTAAATGCGTGAACAACTTGGTCACATGTGAAAATATACATCTCATAGCTTTTTAAGATGCGTAAACCACTTTGTCACATGTGAAAATATATGTCCATGTCTCGTAGCTTATTAATATGTCTTAACAACATGCTCACATGTAAAAAAATATGTATATGCATCGTAGCTTATTAAGATGTGTGAACTACTTGGTCACATGTAAAAACATGTCTCATGGCTCTTTAAAACACTTGTCCAACTTATTCACTTGTGAAACTATGTATCTCGTAGATTTTAAAGATGCGTGAATAACTTGGTCGCAAGTGAAAATATATGTTTTCTAACTTGGTCACTAATAAGGTTTTAAAAGGTACCTTTTTGAGGGGTCGTTTAAGCCCTTATTTGATTACTTTTGTATCCGTTATTGCTTAATATCGTTCCTTTTCACTTTTTAGGTCTCTTGAAGGTAAATTGTTGTAATGGCACTTATTTGGACGAAAAGGCGCGGATATCTGAAGAAAATGGCCAAAGTCAAGAATCGAGACACTCCAAATCTTAAAACATAAGGTGGCGGCGCCATCGCTTAATCTATGACGCCGTCGGAAGATTTTATGACGGACGAAGCCAAAACTCTTATTTTCAAGTGACGACGTCAAGTTATAAAAGAGTAGACCGTCGCAACTCATACGGCCTAGATTTGACCAGACGGCGTCGAGATTAAAGCGACGCGTCACAACCATAAGGTGACACCGTCACAAGCTTCAACATCTTGCGTGAAGTAGCGATCTTGTTTTGGCCATTACTTTTGCATACTGAACTCGGTTTAGGTGATTCAAAAGCCCACGCGACCGAACGAGAAAATTTACAATTTTGAGAAAAATCTTTGTGGCGCCATCACTCTATAAGTGTGACGCCGTCACCCTTTCCGACGTAAAATCGCTATAAATAGAACATTATTACTTCACTTTTGTAGGCTCTAAACCCTAACTCCGATTCTAGGGCTTTA
Source organism: Chrysanthemum lavandulifolium (assembly GCA_022545495.1). Taxonomy (NCBI): domain Eukaryota; kingdom Viridiplantae; phylum Streptophyta; class Magnoliopsida; order Asterales; family Asteraceae; genus Chrysanthemum; species Chrysanthemum lavandulifolium. The sequence continues at coordinate 140,021,622 of CM040238.1, forward strand.
GATAGGTGTTTTTCCAAAGAACTTTGAAGGTTTCAAACACTCCAAAAACATCTTGTAATGGTTTGTTGATTATATCTTAATCCATATATTCAATTTATCATTATGTCTATCCTATGTTTGATTGATTGTGTGTATGCTTGCATGTTTACCATGTCCGCTAAATTACTTGTGTGTTTGCTTAGATATATGAAACCTAGTTGTTAATTATTGTTAGGTTGTCTCTTATCTTAATTGTAATTGGCTTAGGAGTGCGACTAGGCTATCGTTGTGTTTAATACTTGATAAATCTTTGATAGTTTATGAATGACTTAGTGGATTTCGTTTACTAAACCCAAAGATAACCTCAAAGTTAGTTTATGAATGACTTAGTGGATTTCGTTTACTACACTTAAAGGTGATTTCAAAGAGTTAGGGAATGCACACCTTACAACCTTAGAAAACATAAAGCGTTAAGAATAAGGACGTGACAGTTCAACCATCAATAGGAGATAACTAGGGAGTAATAGCATCTAGGTAAACACATCTTTAACTATCATACGAGCACACAACAATAGACATAGACTATCCTCACCTTAGATTAGTTAATTAGATTCAATAAGTAGAAGTAATCGGTAGAAATACCAAACCCCCAAATCCAAACCCCGAGATTCGTACCTTTTCATTTCCTAAAAAACATAAAAGATAAAAATAATCTTCCTCAACCCCAAGTGTAGTAACTTCTCACTAGCATTCCTATTCCCTAGAGAACGATATCAATACCCGTGGCTTACCCTAATACTACACTACAATGATTAGGTTCATTTGCCTAGGGTGTTATAAAACTTGCTCGAAGAAAAGGAAGTTCCTTTGACCCCGAACGACGCGTGTAGCGTTATCAAGTTTTTGGCGCCACGCGGAGAATAGAATAGCTACTTAGTAGTCCACCTCGTTTAGGTTTCTTTACTTGATTCCTATCAAGTAAACTTTTTCTCATTCTTAGCTTTCTCGTAGTCTATCCCCTTCTTCGTGACCTTTGTTCGTAATCCCATCACTTTTCATCATGGAAGGTGATAACCACCCACCATTCATCAACCCACCACCAATTGACCCGCCAAGAGCCCGTACTCTTGGTGAATACTCGAGACCAAGCCACTTAGGCTATAGGAACACCATTGAGCTTCCCGACCAAGCCCAAACTACGGCCCTACGATCCGACACCATCCGGTTGGTGCAAAACGGATGTGCATTCCATGGACTTCGTTCTGAAGATCCAAATCAGCATCTTAGGGATTTCCTTAAAATTACCGATTCCATCGACCTTGATGCTACTACTCGGGAGACTACGCGCCTGCGTCTCTTCCAATTCTCTTTACGGGACCAAGCTAGTAATTTGCTTGAGCGACTTCCCGCCGGATCCATCTCAAGCTGGGATGATCTCACCACTCGTTTCCTCGCCCAATTTTTCCCACCGGAGAGAACTACCAAACTTAGGAATGACATCTTGATATTCCAACAATGTCAAGGCGAAACTCTGTACGAGGCGTGGACTCGATTTAAGGACTTGCTCACAAAGTCCTCATCACGGCATCGATCTTTGGCTTCTAGTCCAAATCTTTTACGATCGCGTCAACTTCTCAACTAAGAAATCCATTGACCAAGCGGCCGGTGGTAAACTTAGTAAACTCACCGTGGAAGAATCATGGGGTACAATAGAGGACCTTGCCCTCTATGAAAACGAATGTTGGAATGACCCCCGTGAGTTGTCCAAAACTGATAAGGCAGTCTCTTTGCCTCCCATTGACTCCCAACCTTCCAATCGTAGGATGCTCGAACTTGAAGATCAAGCCAAATTCCTAATGAGCTCCTACGAGACTCTTAATCTCAAGCCTAATAACTTAGGAAAATCCTACAACAACCCTCCAAACACCGGAACTTCCACTAGTCTTGAGGGAATGGTGTCCAAATTCATGTCATCTCAAGAAGCTCGATTGACACAACTTGAAGCCGATTTCAAGCAACGACAAAGCGAGATGACAACCAAACTCGACACCTCTTAAAAGCCTTCAATGGACAAAGGGATGAAATACGGGAAAAATGGCGGAATGATGGACTTAGTGAAAGAGTCCACTAAGGCGAAGATTCCCGAGAAGGTGCTAGTGAGGAGCGATGAGCACGCCACCCCACTTTGCTGTTAATGCCATTTCCATTGCTTCGATGAGGATGGGCAGTTGAGAAAAGGAGCACGAGGCGACAAGGATAATAAGGATAAGAATGAGGCTCGGATGATGATGAACCCAAATTCATCAAGCATTACCTTAAGCATGATATCAATAAGAAAACAATCGTTAACCAAGTGAAAAACTTTAGGTGCAATGATGTTCTTAGGAAAGCCCTCTTAGGTGAAATAGGAGAGGAAGAATATGACATCATGCCTATTGGACCTATGTGCGTGTCGATTACGAGAAAGCGGTAACTAAAAGCAAGAGATCTCTGGGAACTTTGTAATTCCATGTAGCATAGGTGACTTAGAGAACCTAAATGCCTTGGCCGACCGAGGATCCGATGTAAACATAATGTCATTGTTAGTCTATAATAATTTGACTAAGGAGGAACCGACCAAGACCAATCTTAGACTTTCCTTAGCAAATCATTCGTATGTTTATCCCATAGGAATAGCGGAGGATGTCTTAATTGAGGTTGCTAATATTGTCTATCCGGTAGACTTCGCAATTGTAGACATTGAGGAAGATAAAAACGCCATTAATCCCAGGAACACCTTTCCGACCACCGCCAAGGCAACCATCAAATGCGGTGAAGGGATTATGATACTAAAAAGTGGAAAAGGACAAGTTAGGATACCTATTGTTCGAGATATCCTTTGAAGATTATGGAGAAGGTAAAAGATAAGAATTCGCATGTCTCCAATAATGCGTTAAGAAGAAAATGGTGAATGGGAAAAAGGGCTTAGAGAATTCATGGTTCGAGGGTAAATGCGACATTGTGGAAGCGTGATAAAAGTTAGGAAATAACTATACCACAATACCACAAAATCAAAAGAACCCTAAGAAATTTTTGAATGGAGAAAAGGTGCTTTTGTATAAATCAAGAATAAAGGCATTATGGGGAAGGAATAGCCAAGATGGTTTGGACCTTATACGGTGAAAGAAACTAATCTAAAAAATAAAACCGTTATTATAATAGACGATGTTGGAAGAGAATTCACGGTGAGCATACAACGTCTACAACCTTATGAGGAAGGCTTAGTGGAAGAAAAGAAGGACGACAATGAAATCACGTAGGGGCACGACTACGATTCTAGCTACAAGACTCTTAAATAAAGAAAAGCGCTTCGTGGGAGGCAACCCATGCTTAATTGTTTGCTTGTTAGTGTCATATGTCTTTTATTTATTGTTTATTCTCATATTTAAATTTGTAAAAATGCTTTATTTTGTTTTTAACCTTGTCTTAATTGCATATAAAGGTATTTTACACAAGGGATAAGTGTAGGGAGGATTACACACGTTTTCAAAAGAAATGTAAACATGAGAATAACAATTGACTAAAAGATATATATGTGTGTTTGTTCGAGTCAAATGCTTGTATCGAGTCATAATGGATGTTTTGCGAAATTTTTCCAGATTCTAAAGATGCAAATTTTCCGAAATTTTTCCGAAAATCGCAGACCGGTTTTGTCGGGATAACTTTGACGGCATCGAGATCGCAACTGACGGCGTCAGAAGGAGTAAAACAACAGATTACTTTTTCTCGTTTTACGTGCTACTTATAAATTTTGGAATTTTCGAGTCTTAATTTTCCGGAAAATCTGCAAACATCCATTCCACAAGCATTATATCTTATTTAATTCGGAATTACATCTTGTTGTGATTTTCTCTGCTTCGGTTTGATCGTTGGGTTGTTTGTTTTCTTAAAGTGTGCGGGTTTTATTTATCAAGAAGAAGATACATAAGTTTGGAAGGAGCTTTTCAAGCATAACATTCTTCTTGAAGAAAGATTTAACCACTACTTCACACGGATCCTCTTGAGCTAATCGGGGAGTACTAGTTTCTTTCATCTTTTATTACCTTTCATTATCATAACTTTGATACTTTCGGGAACATTGGGGACAATGTTCGGTTTGAGTGTAGGAGGAAAATAAAGCGGGAACTTTGAAACTATGCTTATCCTTGATTATTTGCTTTGTCAATTGTATTTGTGTAATAAATCATGAGAAAATGTCGGTTAGGGTAATTTTGGCACCAAATTTAAAAATTTTCATGACATATAGGAGTGGGCCATTAGTTTTAACAAAAGCGTCTCACGGATAGGAAGTTGCATGACTAGCACAAAAACCCTTTACCACCTAAATTCCACTCAAAATGTGAGGATCGCCCTTAGATTAGTAGGAATTAAAGCATTCATCTTTAATGCTTAGAGTGTGAACCGGTAGTATAATAGATTCTAAAACTTGTTTTGTGATGCATCCCGAGATCGCTAGTAAGACTACACTTGTGTAGTTTGGAATAACTAAATGATAAGAGGCATTAGGATAACCCTTGTTTGATACCGTAATATAATTACTTCTTCCACCTTGGTTGAGTAATTCCCCACACTTTGCGTTGTACTCATCTTTAGTACACGATACCCCTAGTTAACCCCTCGAGCCTATCCTTTTCGCGGTTCTCGTGATGTTTCGGTTTTCGAATATCAATGAAGAGCATTGTTTACACCCCACCCCAATATACACCCAAATCGCCTTAGCCTACCCTATATGCACTCACTTTTAGTACATTATTGTTATCACCCTAAACCCTTAGTTCAATTATCTGGTTGCTTGCATGAGTTGCTAAGTCGAGTCATATCCTTTGTATAGAGTTTTGGGACGATTGGGATTCATGGGAAAAGTTAAAGTTTATGAAATGACGGAAGGGCGTTAAATTCAAATTCCCTTTGTTTGCATAATAATGTACCCCAAGTGTTTTGATCTTTTCAATTCGGGTCAAATTAGTGTTAGAGTAATAAAAACTCAAGTGTAGGGATGTGCCTATAAATCCCTATCATTTTGATGTTACCGTAGAGGATGGTGGAGTAAAAGTGTATGAAAAAAAATCGAAAAAGAGAAAAGAGAAAAGAAAAAAATAGAAAAAAAAAAGTGAAAAAAAAAAAAAAAAAAAAAAAACATACGGGCTACCATCCTACATCTATCATTTAAATTTATGTTTGTTTATTTCGGTTAGCTAGAGTCTAGAGTGTCCATCTTTGCTTAGCAACGCCATTCTTAGTATGCTTGTAACAATAAGATTTTGACTTGCCACCACTATATAGCCTATCCCACCAAACTCTTTGTTTCCCTACCGTAAGCCTAACGTTACAACCCTTTAAAGACCTCTTTGATAGTCTTTCCTAGGTGCTTACACCAAAGCAATGGAGGTTTGATCTATTCTCAAGCCTATTGTAATCAATGTACTAGGACTGGTTAATGAGTGTTTATCTTCTATTTCCAATTTGTTATATTTCATATACACCCGAGAGAGATGTGAGTATCCAAACACCCCATGTGAGGTGCTAGTATGTGATTTCCGTGCTTGTTATGACTTTCTTGGGCTTATATGTGTTGTGGACTGTTTTAAACCAATGCTTCATGACCCCAACTTATAAATTAATTGGCTAAAAGCACATTTGCTTGAGGACAAGCAAATACCAAGTGTAGGGATATTTGATAAGGTTTTAAAAGGTACCTTTTGAGGGTCATTTAAGCCCTTATTTGATCACTTTTGTATCCGTTATTGCTTAATATCGTTCCTTTTCACTTTTAGGTCTCTTGAAGGCAAATTGTTTGTAATGGCACTTATTTGGATGAAAAGGCGCGGATATCTGAAGAAAATGGCCAAAGTCAAGAATCGAGACACTCCAATTGCTTGAAAACACAAGGTGATGCGTCCATCGCTTAACTATGACGCCGTCTCAAGATTTTGTGACGGGACAAAAGCCAAAACTCTTTTTTTCAAGTGACGATGTCAAGTTATAAAAGACTAGACCGTCGCAAATCGACGGCCTAGATTTGACCAGACGGCGTCGAGATTAAAAGCGGGTGTCACAACCATAATGTGGCGCCGTCACAAAGCTTCAACATGCGTTCAAGTAGGCGATCTTGTTTTGGCCATAACTTTTGCATACGAACTCGGTTTAGGTGATTCAAAGCCAGCCCACGCCGACCGAACGAGAAAATCTACAATTTTGAGAAAAAGTCTTTGTGACGCCGTCACTCTATAAGTGTAACGCCGTCACCCTTGCCGACGTAAAATCGCCTATAAATAGAACATTATAACTTCACTTTTGTAGGCTCTAAACCCTAACTCCGATTCCATGGCTTAGATAGGTGTTTTCCGGCAACTTTGAAGGTTTCAAACACTCCAAAACATCTTGTAATGTTTTGTTGATTATATCTTAATCCATATATTCAATTTATCATTATGTCTATCCTATGTTTGATTGATTGTGTGTATGCTTGCATGTTTACCATGTCCGGCTAAATTACTTGTGTGTTTGCTTAGATATATGAAACCTAGTTGTTAATTATTGTTAGGTTGTCTCTTATCTTAATTGTAATTGGCTTAGGAGTGCAACTAGGCTATCGTTTTGTTTAATACTTGATAAATCTTTGATAGTTTATGAATGACTTAGTGGATTTCGTTTACTAAACCCAAAGATAACCTCAAAGTTAGTTTATGAATGACTTAGTGGATTTCGTTTACTACACTTAAAGGTGATTTCAAAGAGTTAGGGAATGCACACCTTACGACCTTAGAAAACACAACGCGTTAAGAATAAGGACGTGACAATTCAACCATCAATAGGAGATAACTAGGGAGTAGTAGCATCTAGGTAAACACATCTTTAACTATCATACGAGCACACAACAATAGACATAAACTATCCTCACTTTAGCTTAGTTAATTAGATTAGATAAGTAGAAGTAATCGGTAGAAATACCAAACCCCCAAATCCAAACCCGAGATTCGTACATTTCCATTTCCTAAAAACATAAAAAGATAAAAATAATCTTCCTCAACCCCAACCTTAGCGTAGTAACTTCTCACTAGCATTCCTATTCCCCAGAGAATGATATCAATACCGTGGCTTACCCTAATCCTACACTACAACGATTAGGTTCAACGCCTAGGTGTTATAAACTTGCTCGAAGAAAAGGAAGTTCCTTTGACCCGACGACGCGTGTAGCATTATCAGTCACATGTGTAACCATATGTCTTGTAATTTTTTTACGTGTGTGAACAACTTGGTTACATGTGGAACTATTTTCTCGTGGCTTTTTAAGATGCGTGAACAATTGGTCACATGTGAAAATATATGTCAAAAAAACAACCTTAGTCATATATGAAACTATAAGTCTAGCTTTATAAGATACATGAACTATTAGTCACATGTGAAACTATACGTCTCACATGTCTCGTAGCATTTTAAAATGCGCGAGAAAATTGGTCACCTGTAAAGATATATGTTCATGTAACTTTTTAAGGTTAGTGAAAAACTTGGTCATATGTGAAGATATGTCTCATAGCTTATTAAAATGCATGAACTTGGTCACATGTGAAAATACATGTCTCGTAAACAAGTTTATGACAACTTAGTTTTAGACAGAAAAGGTAATTCGAGGGGCTACAATTGGTCAGGTCATGAGGCTACAATGGTAAGGTCATGAGGCTTAATAGGCAAAGCAACCCAAATATTCTTTATAAGTTGGTAGCCAAACATTCAAGTAAGGATGTTTACAAATTGAGCTTTCAATGAAATACAAGATGTGGAAAACTAGAAAGGGGCTTGAATAGTTTTGCCAATTAAAACTTCCTTTTAATCTATTTAGATCGACTTATGTCAATCTATTTGGATGTGTGTGTTGGATGTTGATAAACAAGCATATAAAGATAAGTAATGAAAAGATAAGAGTAAGAAGCACAAAACCACAACACGGGTATTTATAGTGGTTCGGCTACAAGGACACCTTCCTTGCCCTACTCCACTCCCCGAGTCACCTACTCGAGAGTTCGTAAACACTACACCAATCTCCTTATGGCGGAGAAGCCTTCACAACGTCGCCTACCCTTTTTCCGGTGCTAGGCTAACCACCGGGTTCTTTCACTCCAAGGTGAACCACACCTACATAACGTCGCCTACCCTTTATAAGGTACTAGGCTAAGTACCTAGTTCTTTCACTCCAAGGTGAACTACACCTTCACAACGTCGCCTACCCTTTATTAGGTACTAGGCTAAGCACCTAGTTCCATTGCAATGGAGGAACTACTACCACACTACACCAACGACTAATCCCAAAGGAGATCTACTCCTTTACAACATCATCAAGGATATCAATATCCTTGGATCTAATACTAGTCTATCTTGTACATCGAATGTACATCTAAGGCACCTTTCACTAATGCCTTTGACTAGATCTACAAGACACCTTTCACTAATGTCTTGTGTCTTCACTTCTAATCACCTTTCACTAATGCTTCTTTGTCTTGACTTCTAAGCACCTTTCACTAATGCTTCTTTGTCTTGACTTCTAAGCACCTACCACAATTGCTTATCCTATAGACGATAGATACCCTTCACTAATATCTTCGTCTTGACACTTGAGACATCTTTCACTAATGTCTTCAACACTACACTTCTTTGAAGAAAGAAAGAGATCATCAACAAGAGGACTTCAATAGCCTTGATGATGAGGAAGCATGGCAACTCATGGACTTGAGCTTTCTCGACTTCAAAGGTGGTGATCTTGCCTTTAAGAGGAACCTAGAAGATCACAAAAAAACAAAACAACAAACATAGATCTCTTGGATCTAAGGTTAGTGAGATTTAACTTAGGGGAGAAAGTGTGTTAGAAAGGAATTGAAAGGGGTTAGAAATAATGAAGAAATGGCTCACTATTTATAGAGGAAAATCCCATCATTCCTCGGATCCCACGGATCCCTTCCACTTGGGATCCGGCTAGCACAAAGCCGTGGATTCGTGGAATGCTCCTCTTGCCCATGGGTATTTTTGGTTATGGGTCATGGGTCATGGGTCATGGGTTATGGGTTGATCCATGGTTTTCTTTCTAGATATATTGAACTTGGTTAAGTGTTATATATAAAACCATGGGTTATGGGTCAATACCATTTGCTAGTTTTACCCATTTTAGTATTTACATGTTTTTACCCATTTTAGTATATACATGTTTTACCCATTTTAGTATACTTAGTTTAAGTATGTGCTAACCCAATATGTAAACATTAGTTGTTGTACATATATATCTAAATTATAAAATCACTTAAGCTTGTTTTAGTGTTTTATGTGAAAACGTAAGTGTGTTAGAAACTATTAACTCAAACTATTTACGTTACTCTATTTGTTTCGTTAAAATGATTTTACGTTTGTTATCGACAAAACATTAGAAGATCGTAAAATACAAATAAACGTTTTACGGCTTATTTGTATTAACAATCTCCCTTTTGTTGATGACAAAACATAAAATTATTTTAAGGAAAAGCTAAAATTGTAAAAGTTTGAATTTGTAGTTTTACATTCTTCTCCCCTTTTGTCGAAACAAAAGTGTTTGAAGGAAGGCAACACATTGTTTTAAGAAAACATGTGAAAGAAGTAAAAGTAAAAGAAATAGAGAGCAAGTAACGGAAAGGATCTCGTCTTTTACTCCCTCGACGAGTCCATCCCTAAGTAAGGCGTCAAGAAACTAATTCTAATCTAGTTCATTTGCAACTAACTTTTGCAAAAGATTACGTCTATGTGATGGGTGTGCTCCCCTAGATGATTGCAATTTTGCAACGGAAGTCATGAAATATAAATCTAAGGTTGCAAGTAATTGTGCAACGTATTGTTTTGACACCAAGCTCCCTTAGCTTTAGGGTGTCAAATTCTTCATGTGTTAAATGAATAACTACAAAACAAAGGTTAGAAACAAGTATAATTCACAATTTCACAAATGTGGTCCAAGTTAGTAGGAAAATAGTTTCTGTCTCACGAATCCCACGGTTCCTCCTAGTAGGGATCCGTCTAGGCAATTCCGAGGATCCGTTTGGTGATGAATAAAATCGGCAAATGGTGGTATAACAAGAAATGTTAATACCAAAAGAAATATGGATTATATCAAATAATCATATACTCAGAAATATAGCAAGTAGCATGTAATTTCATTTAATAAAACAAGAGTTATGATATACATGACTCTAAAAATAAGAAAATAGACAATACATGACTAGGAATTTCTAGAACAACTAACGCTTGATGCTAGGACACCACTAAAATTCTTCTAGCTCAAGTTTTGTTTAGGTTTGATCTCGTCGAAACATTCGAGGAGATGATAGAACATGAAACGTTGGTCTTCTCGTACTTCATGTATCAAACTTTCAACATGTTGACAATGATAGCAATCTTTGTCATGGCTAGGTAGTGGTGGTGGATGAAATGAAATGGCTTGATGCGAAGGATCAAGTGAAGCGGCTTGTGGAGCTTTAAACGATGAAGGGATTGGTGGAGGTGCATTTGAGAATGCCTCGACCAAGAATGATGGTGGTGGTAAAGAAGTGTCAACTTCCATATGGTCGGGTGGTTGACTTTGATGATTTCTCAAAATCCAAATAGGATTATGTGATGGAGACGGCGAAAAGGAAGCCGGAGCAAGTGTTGACTCAACACCTTGATTTTGAACCATTATTCCTCCTAATCAGGAGAATGTTGTCGTCGGAAGTGGATGAGGCGGCCTAGGAGGCAAGTCCTCTAAATTGTAGAGGTGTGGTGATGATAGTGGTGAAGTAAATGAAATAGCTCTAGGAACCAATGGTGATGGTTTAGTGGAGATGATATTGTTTGGCCTAGGAGGTATGGTGGTGTTTGGCATAGGTAGTTTTGTGGGTACTATCCTTTTAGGAATTGGTTTGATTGGATGATGAAGGATTCTATCATTTGTTGGCTTGACCGGAGATGATTCGGTTGAAGAGATTTCGTGTACAACACGAACCTTTTTCATGGGTGGTTCTTTGGTGGATAAGTTACTAATTGGGGTTTTCCTCATGATGAGATGATTTCAAGAGGTTGCAAGAGATGAAAGTTAGGATGAGAGTGATGACTATGGAGGTCCTAACAAGGTGGTTTATAAAGAAAGAGAATTGGCAAGTGCATTCAAGCCTTAAGCCACTAGGATTCATTGGAATGTGATGATTAACATGCACAAGAGTCAACTTCAGAGTTTACACTGATCTAGGAACGCATTTAAGATGAGATGGAGTGTTTGAGTTAGGAAGATGAGTTGAAGTGATTGTTTTAGCAAGATTTGACCTAAACTGTCATCCGGATCCCACGGTTCCCTCCTCAGAGGGATCCGTCTAGGCTAATCCTAGGGATCCGGCTATCAGCAGCTATGAAAGAGTGGAAATGATGTTTCTAAGATCTAAGACCTATAACATCTTGAGTGTTTCAGTTTTCCTAAGTGTCTTAAATGAAGAGGTGCTTAAGTACTTGAAGGTGGTGAGTGATGTAGCTAATGATTTGTCTTTTATGGAATGATTTAGAACTTTCATGAGTACCAATGAATGAGCAAGGATGACACTAAAGATGAGAGTGTCAATTGAAGCTAAATGATCCTAGAGATCAGGTTGTGACTTAGGATTGTGTTTTGGAAAATATCCTAAAGGTTTTGAGATGGGAAAACTAGGATTTGATCAACTTTGATCAATTTTGAGGTGAGGATGATTTATGATCAACTTTGCCATAATCGAAAGATTTCTTAAGACTCGATGTGAGGGATCAAGTAGAAAAATGAAGTGTGAGTTTGAGAGCGGAAGAGTAATGGATTAAAAATGAAACGGTAGATCTACAAGCGTTTTAGAGTGTGACCTATGTGAGTTATGTAATACCTGGAATTTCTAAAATTCACAAAAAGACCAAAGTACCCCTACAATCAAAAAGTATGAATAACTAATTTGAAGAATACCAAATAAGCTATGTAAATTCAGAAAATTATTAAGAAATATCCCACATGATCTAAATAAATATTAAATACTTTGTAAAAGGTAATTTTTATAGTTTATAATCTTATAAAATTCGTTTTGTATTTTACTTAATTAGCCGAATACATTTATTTAGATTTATAAAAGAAGTTAATTAATAAAAGCCCAATATAAATTTATAAAATTAAGAGTCCATTTATTTTAAGTCCAATACAGTATAAACCCACAAGAAAAATGGTAAATCATGTATATATACATTATACGGTCCAAAATTTATCCCTAAAAACCCTAATAGTCGATTATACCAAACCGACTCCCAAAACCCTCCAAAATTCGACAATCAGTTTCCAGAGCTTAAAGCCATTTTTCTTGGACAATTTTGAAGGTAAAGAAGGTGAGAAAAATCGTGTTCGAGGTCCTAAGCTGCTGTTTTGATCGTGGTTAGTTTTGGGTCAATTAGGGTTTCGGCGAGTGAAGTTTTTGTGTTTCTTTTGTTCTAACGACCAAAGCTCATCAAGGGTATGTTCCTAATATTGTTTTCAGTCCTACAAGTCATATAGAACACGTAAAAATTAGCCATGCTTGTTAAAGAAGTCGTATGGAATTATTTGGAATTTAAAACCCTAAAAGTGTATAAAATAACTAAAGAGCGTATAATAATTTTTGGGACCATGATATTAATTTTCCAAGGACTCTTATATGATATACGACCTGTATAAAATACATGTTCATGAATTCGAAGCTTGTGTGAATTGTTTGGGGTTTTATTTGTCGATTGTATATAATAAAAGGAAAGAATTATAAAGGGACGATTAGGGTTTGCATGAACTAGGGTTTTCTTATTAGCATTAAGGGTAATAAATGAGGTAATAATGATGAGCTAATGATTGGTTTAACCTAGGTTTAGGGCTTGTACTTGAATTATGCATTATTCGGTTATACATAAAAGTTGTGGGTTGGTTTTGTAAATTATGAAACTTAAAGGTGATTTTGTGAACAGTAAAATAAAGGTACAAAACGATAAAATAAGTATGGGGTTAAACGTGTAATTTTGGATATTTAGAGGCCATTCAAATTGTATTTAACTTAAACGGGTATGTTTTGTAAATTCTAAAACCTTTGGGCTAAAAGTGTAAAATCTGATAATATAAGGTTAGGTCATATACTTAAAGATGTTAAGGGTGTAATATGTAATTCTGAGCAATTATGGGTCGACATGTGTAAATAAATTACGTAAGGACATGCATGAGTTTTGAGGTAACTTCGGTTTGTTTCCTTATACGTTCTAGGTCAAAGTGGAAATCATTAAAAGAGGTAACATGTAAATTAAATGCGTATTAAGTAATATTAAAAGTATGGAAACCCTATAACTTAAATAGGAAGTGATTGGGGTTAAAAGCTAAGTGTGTAATTTCGTTATTTCATGTAGGTTATAAAAGATTATGTAAACCATTTTGAAAGAGAATCCTAAAATCCGTTATTGACATTTGTAAACCCTATACTTTGAAAGATGATCATATAAGTCCTCAAAAGAAGACAATTATCATATTAAACCCTTAAGCTTACCGTTTGTCATTTGTAACCCATGAGTTTGGCTAAGTAATGATTAATACTCTAAAATATTGGAATTCCGCCCGTCACTAAAAATGAGAATAATCTGACAACTCTAAAAGTATTAATGTGATTAATCCGTTATGACATTAATGATGCTAATAAGTATTAAATAAATCATAATCCGTGTAGATTCGTTGGAGGAGACGCGACGTTACATCTTCGTATTCGTTCATTCGTTTGCTTTTCTTCTCATTTGCTTTAAGGTACGGATATTCTCCTTACTTTAAGACACTTATGTTATCGTCATGATATTTACGACCTTTTCAGTAAAGGTTCCGTATGATGTTCTTTTCGTTCGCTTTTCTATTTTACTTATTAGGATTTCCGATGCCGTTGCTATGAACCCTTTTTCCTGAATGTTTGATCTGTTGCTTATATGAACTTATGTTCTAGTGAACTATGCAATATCTGATGTGAACTTATGTTAGGAAGACTTTGATATATACAATTGTTGAACCCTGCTATATTGGATTATGCACCTATGATTATGAACCTCTGGTTATGAACGTCTATTTGTGAATATATGATATGCCACTATGATATGAACTTATGATTTCGACTATCCGAATATGAACCTTATGTTATGAACTATCCGATATGATTCGTGACCTTGTGTGTGACTATGATCATGCCATATCCGAAAGTCGGTTTGACTTAAGTTGGTTGATAATAACCAAATATTTAACTAGTCATGGGGTTCCATGTCCGTATCGATTGATGCACCTCGATATGACTCTAGGGCGATGAGTGATGTTCGCGTCTCTGGATGGTGAAGCATATTTTTGAATATGTAGGAAGGGCGATGGATGCATCCTAGATCCGATCATTATCGATATGTTATCGGTGAATGATGTCGCAGTAATACGCTGCGTCTTCACAAAAATCTGGAGCTAGCTACTCCATTTATTTTATGAAGTTACTTTTGAAGAAGAAAGGAAATTCGATATGATATGTTTGTGAATGTGCTAGTGTATAATTGAGTGTTTTGAAGTTAATTATCTCATATGTGACCGCCATGTTTATACTCGCTAAGGTTAGGATATGAGAACCTGGTTTAGTTATATTGTGCCACGACTTGTCTCGCTATTTTCCATTTGCTATAATATTTCATTAGGTGTGTTAAATGTTGATTACTTGATTTGTATGAATGCCATGTTTATTGTTAGGAAGTGTTTAGTTAGCTTTTAGACTTTTCCGTTTGGCTTATAGGAAATCTGTATTTTGATATGCTATGTGTTTGGTTGTTCGATGTGTTTGTTTTTGTATCTTTATTGTGTTATGTGATGTCTAAACTGTTATGTGGTTGTTCGGATTTCTGTATATTTGTGCTTCCGAGAATCCTAAAAGATTCCTCGTCATTATTTCATTTTATTATCATTATTCGTATATTTGTTTTGTTTAGCTTTTGTTTCATATATATCATTCACTGGCTTTGTAAGCTCACCGCACTTTTCTTTTCATGCGGTGTATTTAGCATTCAAGATGAGCTTATGGGATAGCCGATCCGGGTTTGAGAGTAGAGTTGAGAGCAAGACTTTACCCTAGAGATCTTAGATTTATTTTGAAGTTTTATCTATTTATGTTTTCTTTTGAATATTTTGTAAGGCTTCCGCTATTGTATAGTTATTAAAGTTCGATATGAAACCGACAGATATCTTTACCCTTGTCGAATCGGGGTGTTACAATTTATGGTATCGAGATCTAGGTTTTCGGACCCTTAGAGCTTAGGCTATGACCGTGAGGATTGGGTAGACATTAGGTTTCCGTCTGCTCGGATATTTTTTCGATTCCTTTTGATGGTCGTCGATTTGACTTGATATCCTTTTGCCTTCAATGAATTTGCCCTCCTCTGTTCGCATCAAATTTTTTAGTTTGTTTTCGCTCGTCCGCTTTGTCGATCGTTAGATGGAGACTACCCGTGGAGCCGAAGAAGATGGTGCCGACCGCGTTCTCGCGACGGTTCTGTCTTTGGAGAGGTTCGTGAAGCGAAGCCACACTCGACCGCCGTCTTGTCGGAGACATCCGGATGTTGTTGGAGGAAGTTGGATGGACCAACCAAAGGCGCAAGAGACGGAGACAAGATTCAACCGTGGTCGAGAAGATTCATCTACTTCATATGATTTGGGCGCGACTTATGTCACTCGATTCGTTTGTCATGCGTTTCAAGACGGTTTGATATTCGATAAGTGATTCGATCTGATTGCTTTTCTCGATTTGTTCGGAACTCGGTGTGAATCGTGAAGTTTTATCGCTTAGCATTCGGTATATCTCGACTTTTCTTCCGGATCGTCAGTAATAAGTCATTAGGAAGAATACGAGGTGGACTCGGATTTAGAATCTACGGCTACTAGTAGGTTCAATCCGACACGAGAATAGGAGTTTCGTTTCTGATTAGTTACTCTCTTTATGAGAATTTTCTGACGTTTGATTTTGAGCTAAGTCCTTTTGTTTTCATTTTGACGTTTGAATCTGGGATTATTAGGTTTTGTTTTGGAAGTTCATCTTAAGACGATTCTGCAAATTTTGTTTGGTTAATGGAAATAAAACAAAATTTTGAAAGTATAGTTCCTGTCTGTTGTTGCTTCTACTAGATTCGTTAAGTTTCCGTTAGTCCTCATAAGTTTCGTCTGCTATGTTTCTTCTTAATGATGTTGTTTAATTACCGCTTGAATGAAGTATGGCCATCATGATGGTATACTCATGTGGATCTGGTTTGTTATAGTATGTTACTTGCTATCTGTATGTTATCTGTATGTGGTATGTTTTGTTATGATATTAGTTATGTGTTTTGTCATGACCCGAGACCGAATATAATGACAATAAGAACTTGTTATGTGATGCAAGTATTATGACCGATCAACGTAATAATACCGAGATCATATAACTGAACTTATTGAAGGTATACGACGTCGGGAAATGCCTCGTAGTTGATG
Organism: Chrysanthemum lavandulifolium; assembly: GCA_022545495.1. Taxonomy (NCBI): domain Eukaryota; kingdom Viridiplantae; phylum Streptophyta; class Magnoliopsida; order Asterales; family Asteraceae; genus Chrysanthemum; species Chrysanthemum lavandulifolium. The sequence continues at coordinate 140,038,168 of CM040238.1, forward strand.
TGTGATAGGATTTTGACTTGTATCCGTTATTTGGTGCTTCTCATGTTCGTTTGAATTCCGTACCTAATTGTGAGATTTTTTTTTCGCCGATATCTGCTTTCGTATAAGTTTTATACGTTTGGAATCCGTTGTTATGATCTGTCGAACCTATAGATTGCTATGACCGCCTTAAGCTTATATGTCTCCACGTATTTCGCGACTATCGAGGCCGATAGGATTTATTTCGCCTATGCATATGATGTCCTCATCATTAGATATCTGAATAAGTTAGAATTTGTCGTTTGATTTTCTGCGTCTCATCTCGTTCTCCGCCATTACTTGATAAGTATATAATTATCTATTATAAATATTCTGATAAGAAATTCAATTGTTCCGAGATAAGATTAACGTTCGATATATTCCTAGAAATTCGAAATCCGATTCGTTTTCTGTTTTGTTCCGTCTTGTTCAATTTCGAGGACGAAATTTTCTTTTAGAGGGGAAGAATTGTAATACCGGAATTTCTAAAATTCACAAAAGACCAAAATACCCTCAAATCAAAAAGTATGAATAACTAATTTGAAGAATACCAAATAAGCTATGTAAATTCGTAAAATTATTAAGAAATATCCACATGATCTAAATAAATATTAAATACTTTGTAAAGGTAATTTTATAGTTTATAATCTTATAAAATTCGTTTTGTATTTTACTTAATTAATAATACATTTATTTAGATTTATAAAAGAAGTTAATTAATAAAAGCCCAATATAAATTTATAAAATTAAGAGTCCATTTATTTTAAGTCCAATACAGTATAAACCCACAAGAAAAATGGTAAATCATGTATATATACATTATACGGTCCAAAATTTATCCCTAAAAACCCTAATAGTCTATTATACCAAACCGACTCCCAAAACCCTCCAAAATTCGACAATCAGTTTCCAGAGCTTAAAGCCATTTTTCTTGGACAAGTTTGAAGGTAAAGAAGGTGAGAAAAATCGTGTTCGAGGTCCTAAGCTGCTTTTTTGATCGTGGTTAGTTTTGGGTCAATTAGGGTTTCGGCGAGTGGAGTTTTTGTGTTTCTTTTGTTCTAACGACCAAAGCTCATCAAGGGTATGTTCCTAATATTTTTTTCAGTCCTACAAGTCATATAGAACACGTAAAAATTAGCCATGCATGTTAAAGAAGTCGTATGGAATTATTTGGAATTTAAAACCCTAAAAGTGTATAAAATAACTAAAGAGCGTATAATAATTTTTGGGACCATGATATTAATTTTCCAAGGACTCTTATATGATATACGACCTGTATAAAATACATGTTCATGAATTCGAAGCTTGTGTGAATTGTTTGGGGTTTTATTTGTCGATTGTATATAATAAAAGGAAAGAATTATAAAGGGACGATTAGGGTTTGCATGAACTAGGGTTTTCTTATTATCATTAAGGGTAATAAATGAGGTAATAATGATGAGCTAATGATTGGTTTAACCTAGGTTTAGGGCTTGTACTTGAATTATGCATTATTCGGTTATACATAAAAGTTGTGGGTTGGTTTTGTAAATTATGAAACTTAAAGGTGATTTTTGTGAACAGTAAAATAAAGGTATAAAACGTATAAAAATAAGTATGGGGTTAAACGTGTAATTTTGGATATTTAGAGGCCATTCAAATTGTATTTAACTTAAACGGGTATGTTTTGTAAATTCTAAAACCTTTGGGCTAAAGTGTAAAATCGATAATATAAGGTTAGGTCATATACTTAAAGATGTTAAGGGTGTAATATGTAATTCGAGCAATTATGGGTCGATATGTAAATAAATTACGTAAGGACATGCATGAGTTTTGAGGTAACTTCGGTTTGTTTCCTTATACGTTCTAGGTCAAAGTGAAAATCATTAAAAGAGGTAACATGTAAATTAAATGCGATTAAGTAATATTAAAAGTATGGAAACCCTAGAACTTAAATAGGAAGTGATTGGGGTTAAAAGCTAAGTGTGTAATTTCGTTATTTCATGTAGGTTATAAAAGATTATGTAAACCATTTTGAAAGAGAATCCTAAAACCGTTATTGACATTTGTAAACCCTATACTTTGAAAGATGATCATATAAGTCCTCAAAAGAAGACAATTATCATATTAAACCCTTAAGCTTACCGTTTGTCATTTGTAACCCATGAGTTTGGCTAAGTAATGATTAATACTCTAAAATATTGGAATTCGTCCATTACTAAAAATGAGAATAATCGACAACTCTAAAAGTATTAATGAGATTAATCCGTTATGACATTAATGATGCTAATAAGTATTAAATAAATCATAATCCGTGTAGATTCGTTGGAGGAGACGCGACGTTACATCTTCGTATTCGCTCATTCGTTTGCTTTTCTTCTCATTTGCTTTAAGGTACGGATATTCTGCTTACTTTAAGACACTTATGTTATCGTGCTGATATTCGACCTTTTCAAGAAGGTTCCGTATGATGTTCTTTTTCGCTCGCTTTTCTATTTTACTTATTAGGATTTCCGATGCCGTTGCTATGAACCCTTTTTCCTGAATGTTTGATCTGTTGCTTATATGAACTTATGTTCTAGTGAACTTTGCAATATCTAATGTGAACTTATGTTAGGAAGACTTTGATATATACAATTGTTGAACCCTGCTATATTGGATTATGCACCTATGATTATGAACCTCTGGTTATGAACGTCTATTTGTGAATATATGATATGCCACTATGATATGAACTTATGATTTCTGACTATCTGAATATGAACCTTATGTTATGAACTATCCGATATGATTTTGTGACCTTGTGTGTGACTATGATCTGTGCCATATCTGAAAGTCGGTTTGACTTAAGTTGGTTGATAATAACCAAATATTTAACTAGTCATGGGGGTTCCATGTCCGTATCAGTGATGCACCTCTGATATGACTCTAGGGCGATGAGTGATGTTCGCGCCACGTCTCGGATGGTGAAGCATATTTTGAATATGTAGGAAGGGGCGTATGGATGCATCCTAGATCTGATCTGTTATCTGATATGTTATCTGGTGAATGATGTCGTGTGCAATACGCGTCTTCACAAAAATCTAGGAGCTAGCTACTCCATTTATTTTATGAAGTTACTTTTGAAGAAGAAAGGAAATTCTGATATGATATGTTTGTGAATGTGCTAGTGTATAATTGAGTGTTTTGAAGTTAATTATCTGCATATGTGACCTGCCATGTTTATACTCTGCTAAGGTTAGGATATGAGAACTGGTTTAGTTATATTGTCTGCCACGACTTGTCTGCTATTTTCCGCTGCTATAATATTTCATTAGGTGTGTTAAATGTTGATTACTTGATTTGTATGAATGCCATGTTTATTGTTAGGAAGTGTTTCCGTTAGCTTTTATACTTTTTCCGTTTGGCTTATACGAAATATGTTATTTTGATATGCTATGTGTTTGGTTGTTCTGATGTGTTTGTTTTTGTATCTTTATTGTGTTATGTGATGTCTAAACTGTTATGTGGTTGTTCGGATTTCTGTATATTTGTGCTTCCGCAGAATCCTAAAAGATTCCTCGTCATTATTTCATTTTATTATCATTATTCGTATATTTGTTTTGTTTAGCTTTTGTTTCTGTTATATCTGTTCACTGGGCTTTGTAAGCTCAGCCGCACTTTTCTTTTCATGCGGCAGGTATTTAGCATTCAAGATGAGCTTATGGGATAGCTGATCTGGGTTTGAGAGTAGAGTTGAGAGCAAGACTTTACCCTAGAGATCTTAGATTTATTTTGAAGTTTTATCTATTTATGTTTTCTTTTTGAATATTTTGTAAGGCTTCCGCTATTGTATAGTTATTAAAGTTCTGATATGAAACCGTATTGTGATATCTTTACCCTTGTCGGGTCGGGGTGTTACAAGTTATGTATGAATAGGAAAGATTAACCTTTCTTGATAAGGACTTAATTTGCCTTAAGACACTATGTTTAGCTTAGTGTGAGGTGTTCTAAGAATGTGTTTGAAATACAATGCTTGCAATTGCATTTTCATTCATCGGATCCCACGGTTCCCTAAGAGTAGGGATCCGCTTAGTACAACATTGGGATCCGTCCATCTCGCTAGGCGTAACCTTTACTAAAGGTATGCAATGATCTTGACAATGCATTATATTCCAAGATTAGTTAAAGGAGTTCTAACACTAAGATATCAAATGTAAGATGTTTTATTTCATGAAAGAAATTGGATTACATTGATAAAGCACGAATAGAAAAGGATTGATCCTATTTGAGAGACTACTAAGCTCCTGAGTGTTTTCGCTAGATGGATCATCAAATGGTTGATGAGTGTTGGCGGATTTAGGAATGAAGAACGTCTTCATGTGAGAAATGTTTAGCGATTCCATCATCTTGTTCACAAGTACGTACAACGGACTTTGAAATTGAGGATGAAAATGCATGACATTATGATAGAGGCGCGTCAAGAACATTCCATAAGGAATGAGTTTTTTCTTGGAGCATTGAAGATTTACAATTCTCCTTGCAAAGAAGTAGGCGAGATTGTATGGTTGTTGTGTTAGCACACAATACATTATGTGAGCACAACAGTGGAAGGATTTCAATTTCCTTAAGACTCCATACATTTTCACGTAGGATGAGTGCAAGGGTTTGTACTCTTCAAGAATATCCATGTGGATGATGTTTGGATGGGAGTGATGGGGTTTGCATAATATGCGAATTAAGTCTTGTGGGAAGGAATGTGAGAACAATACGGACTATTTTCTTCACGAAAATTGAAGAGAGAATCAAGAGACCAATCTTCAAAGAAGGCACATTGTCCATAATTTGGAATTGAGGATTTGAGCAAATTGCCCAAGAGTCAAAACAAACTTTTGGTTTTATCCAAAACCAAAGAGATAAAGAACGATCCTCGTTACGAACGAGTTCGACTTGACGGAAGAATTCCAATACAAATCTTGGACATATTTTCTCGTGTATTTCGAGAAGACATTCTAGTCCAATGGCTCGGAAGGAGGTATTGATACCTTTTTTGAATTGTAGAGAGGTGTCTACAATACGTCCTTCATGGAAGTGACGAGTTTCGAGATTGTTGAACCCACGGACATGATTGCCAGGTGTGTTGGGTTCAAGAGAGATGTTAGGAGTGTAGACGCTAGAGAGTGAAGAGTCAAACTCATATACATGCGACATAGTGACACCTATAGGAAGAGATGAGTTAATAGAAAGTGATGTTTGTGATCAACCTATGATTATCTAACATTTTTATTAGATTTTTATTAACAATGGTTTTTAACAATAATGACACTTAACTCAAGGTTTTGACTTTCTAGTGGATTATTATTTTTAGAAAGATAGTGGTTTTTAATCTTGCATGAAAACTGTTTTCCAGTAGGACGGATCCCACGGTTCCTTTACAAATGGGATCCGCTAGTATATCTTCCGGATCCGTGGATCAGAATAATGTAAACATATTTGATAAAAACATAGGTTTTACATTTTTACACCACGAAATATGTCTTATCCTACATTTTCTTTTAGCATGCATACATGACCTCTAATGTATCACGAAAGAGTATAAAACATATAAATCCAAAGAAATGATAAACAAATAATAGTAATCTAGATAAACTAGATTAATAATATTGCATTTCAATACTAAGGATGATACAAAGGATTGGGTATATAACCCCAATATAGATTAACAACACAAAGTAAATGTCTCCGTATGTGAACTTCATCATAGGGAATACAAGTACGATTAGTGTTAGAGCGATGAGCACGAGTGCGATGTAAACCATGTTGATGATGGATCTTCTTGGTTTCGATTGAGATGGAATGAGGAGGAAGATGAAGTTTTTGAATGAGAGGAAATTTTTGAAATTGGAATATTTGAAAAAGTGAGGGTTTGATAGAATGGTCGACAGTGGGGTTATTTATAGGAAGGAGGAATTTTGAAATTGTGTTTTGTTTTATTATTGGATTAAAGAAACAAAACATAATGCTTTATATATCACGACTTTAGATGAGAAATAAAACACGTATGTGAGAAAAAGGCTTCCTAATGAAGCTTCATGTAAAACATGTAATTGCACAAAAGATAATCATATAAATACATAAATAGGTATACTTAATTATCAAGCAAAGTAAGAAGAAAAACATACCTCTAGCGCACTTACGAATGTCTTTACAAATGATACAGCAAATGTCACTTAGACGATTCCCGTTCCTTTGCGTTTAAGATACCTTCTTAAGGAAGGTATTCTTGTTACCAAGCGACTCCTAAAGCTTGGTGGGTATGAGCTTTGACTAATCATCATGACAAAGAAGATTAGTGCAATTAAATGAAAAAGTAAATAAGAAAGATGTTGTTATCAAATCAACATCCAAAACTATAGTTTTAAAAGACATGGTGTTTGTTTTATGAAAAACCTTCTTTGTAGTTTTCAATTAACCATGGATCGTATCAAGTTTTTAAAGTACAATATACTTCAAGAAACTTGGTAACGAAGCTCTGATGCCAATTGTGGAAAACTAGAAGGGGGATTGAATAGTTTTGCCAATTAAAACTTCCTTTTAATCTATTTAGATAGACTTATGTCAATCTATTTGGATGTGTGTGTTGGATGTTGATAAACAAGCATATAAAGATAAGTAATGAAAAGATAAGAGTAAGAAGCACAAAACCACAACACGTATTTATAGTGGTTCGGCTACAAGGACACCTTCCTTGCCTACTCCACTCCCGAGTCACCTACTCGAGAGTTCGTAAACACTACACCAATCTCCTTATGGCGGAGAAGCCTTGAACGTCGCCACCCTTTTTCCATTACTAGGCTAACCACCGGTTCTTTCACCCAAGGTGAACCACACCTACACAACGTCGCCTACCCTTTATAAGGTACTAGGCTAAGTACCTAGTTCTTTCACTCCAAGGTGAACTACACCTTCACAACGTCGCCTACCCTTTATTAGGTACTAGGCTAAGCACCTAGTTCCATTGCAATGGAGGAACTACTACCACACTACACCAACGACTAATCCCAAAGGAGATCTACTCCTTTACAACATCATCAAGGATATCAATATCCTTGGATCTAATACTAGTCTATCTTGTACATCGAAACACACCATATCGAATGTACATCTAAGGCACTTTTCACTAATGCCTTTGACTAGATCTACAAGACACCTTTCACTAATGTCTTGTGTCTTCACCTCTAAGCACCTTTCACTAATGCTTCTTTGTCTTGACTTCTAAGCACCTTTCACTAATTCTTCTTGTCTTGACTTCTAAGCACCTACCACAAGTGCTTATCATATAGACGATAGATACCCTTCACTAATATCTTCGTCTTGACACTTGAGACATCTTTCACTAATGTCTTCAACACTACACTTCTTTGAAGAAAGAAAGAGATCATCAACAAGAGGAATTCAATAGCCTTGATGATGAGGAAGCATGGCAACTCATGGACTTGAGCTTGCTTGACTTCAAAGGTGGTGATCTTGCCTTTAAGAGGAACCTAGAAGATCACACAAAAACAAAACTACAAACATAGATCTCTTGGATCTAAGGTTAGTGAGATTTAACTCAGGAGAGAAAGTGTGTTAGAAAGGAATTGAAAGGGGTTAGAAATAATGAAGAAATGGCTCACTATTTATAGAGGAAAATCCTCATGCTCCCGGATCCCACGGATCCCTTCCACTGGGATCCGCTAGCACAAAGCCGTGGATCCGTGGAACGCTCCTCTTGCCCATGGGTATTTTTGGTTATGGGTCATGGGTCATGGGTTATGGGTTGATCCATGGTTTTCTTTCTAGATACATTGAACTTGGTTAAGTGGTATATATAAAACCATGGGTTATGGGTCAATACCATTTGCTAGTTTTTCCCATTTTAGTATTTACATGTTTTACCCATTTTAGTATATACATGTTTTACCCATTTTAGTATACTTAGTTTAAGTATGTGCTAACCCAATATGTAAACATTAGTTGTTGTACATATATATCTAAATCATAAAATCACTTAAGCTTGTTTTAGTGTTTTATGTGAAAACGTAAGTGTGTTAGGAAACTATTAACTCAAACTATTTACGTACTCTATTTGTTTCGTTAAAATGATTTTACGTTTGTTATCGACAAAAAATTAGAAGATCGTAAAATATAAATAAACGTTTTTACGGCTTATTTGTATTAACACAAGAGCTTCAAGCTTGATAATTTTTCGACGCTGTCTTGTTCGAAAACTTATTTAGCTACTCTATTCGTATGAGATAAACCTTTTCAGGTCCGTATTAAATTTTGTTACCTTTTACATATCAGCTACAGATTGGAGTCTAAATGCTTCTGGAATCTTGAAGTTGTATCAGCTATAAATTGGAGTCTAAATGCTTCTGGAATCTTGGAAGTTGTCTCAAGCATACCATTATCAATATACAATCTTAAGCATAATCCGCATAATGGAATCACACCAAACCTGATAAAAATCTTACTTCATTTAAATTTTATATTTTTTAACTCAACAGACTATTTAGTGAAATAGCAACTTATAACAAGAGTTGCCAAGATTTAGTGAAATAGCAACTTATAACAAGAGTTGCCAAGAAAAGAAATAGACCAATGGATCATAAGCCCCGTTCAATTAGTCACACAAGTGACTATGTGAATGAATTTTATATGGCCAGATTTAGCTCGAGCAAATCCAATAACTCCACACTTGTCTCAGCCTAGATTTGCATAAAAGCCTAATTCATTTCCGAGTCCGCATCTCTGCCTAGCGGCACGGGGACTTTCCTGAGCGCAAACCGAATAAGTGGATTCATTAGCCCAATCACATCGTCCAAATAAAGTGTGTAAAGAAATGAATTACCGTGAGAAGTGTCCAAAAGCTATATCAAAAAGAACAACACCAAGATCAATAGAAAGATAAACACGATCCCATTCAGACAAAGTATCTGAGGTTGGGTTAGTGTGGCGACACCTTTTCACCATTTGAGTAGACGAAATAAGTAACATGGTCACAAATGTTGTCAAGAATAACATCATCCAATAACTTGAATAATGGTTCCTGGAACTCTTTAAATTTCTTTCATAAAAACAATAGAGCGGTTGCTGAAGAAGATATGGCTCAAAGTGGGAAATAGTTGTTTTACTAGGTCCAAGCAAAGATGGCGCTTGATATCTTGTCTGATTCCTTTAGGGAGATTATTAACCATTTCGATATCATCTTGACCTCCAATAGTGGACCATCTTTGGTTCTCAAAATGACGAACACTTTTAATCAAATCAGAAGACAATTGTTAGCATTTCATCCACCATTCCATGGATCTAACATGCATTTTTGTAGTCCTTCACGTGAGTGCAATCAAGAATACTTGGTTCCATCCATTAAAAGATTCAATCAATATGAGCTAGCTGCATTTTGTAGTCCTTCAGTAGATGCGGAGCTGGTTACTGTTCCAGGCTGTGATACGAGGTACAAAGATATCAACAACCGCAACTTCGATATCAGGGCACTTAAGTGCTATGACAGTCATAGTTGGGCCACCAACATACCCAGCTCCAATAGTACAACAGATCTTCACCATCCTATCGTATTCCTGCAAACCAATACGCACTAACTCATATAATAGATAAATAATCAGTAGCAGTTAACCAATCATGATTCAAAGATGAAACTTTTTAGCTATTATAGCAATTACAAGGTTACCCGCTACTAAATAAGCATGTGATTGAATCTCAGAGGCACTCTTAACACTTGGTAGATCCAAATCCATGGCCCGACCAATACACCTTTGTGTAGGGGTGTTATCGGGTCAGGTTGAATCGGTTTTGATTTTTTTTTAAATGTGACCCGCAACCCGACCTGATTAGGAATCCCGTTATCGGGTTCGTACAGGATTCGGGTCGGGTTATGTCGGGTCCGGTGATCGGGTTATTGGGTACAAACTGCTAAAACCATTATGCAATTCTTGTTTCGCCTACATGATAATTCACCAAACCATTCATAACTTGGTACTAAAATCAATAGTTCTTTTTATTTTCCCTCAATCAAATGCTTAAACCAGCCTTATGTGGTCTAATTTATTTTCACAGGTCTATTATTAAACTAGAAAATGTGATTTCAAACTCACTGTTAAACTCAATAAGTTGGTTTTTCTGATTGTTTTAAAGAGTAAAAGGTATCTGTTCAAAAAAACAAAGAGTAAAATGTATTGTATGAAATTAATTACTAGATGAAAAGTGATCAAACAACCCACCTGTTGGACCCTTTTTTTTCATATCATATAAATCAAAATAAAACTTTCACTCTTCAAGCTATAATATTGTTATTTTTTAGGACATGAAAATAAACTCACATACAATGCTAGAAGCACCAGAATTGGTTATAAAATGTGGTTAATTACCACTTATTAATGTTATCTTCAAGGGAGAAAAAGAATATGCATTTACTGTGTCAGCCTCCATGAGTTGCAGTTCTTTATAGATTTCCCCTAGCTCCCACAATAATAAACATTTTTGCAAATTTGTTTTTACATGTTGAACCAACTATTAGGATCAAGAATCAAACAAACATACACATACATTTGACTTCGGGCAATGGTTTATCACCAAAATGTCAAATAGGTCAAAGGTAAATATAGTTATACTAGAAAATAAACGGGTCAAATGGGTTAAGAGTCTCTTAAAAAGAACTCCTCATTTCAAAACGCAATGATATAAGTACCTCATTTACTACGATCTCAACAGTTTGCTTGGTTGTGGGTTTGACCGTAACCACTGAAGCCGGATCATCAATGGTGAAGCCGGATCATTAATGGTGAATTCTGGGTTGCAATCTCAGAAATCTACACTCAATCCACCGTACTGAATTGGTACTTGCTCCGGACTCAGATATCTATTTAGAGAAAACCAAAGAAAAAAAACAAACAAACAAAAAACTTGCTTAAACTTGAGGTTACAATATGGGACGGGTTGGTAATGGGTCAAAACAGGTTGGAGTCAAACTACGGGTCAAGTTACGGGTACACAAGTTGACGAGAATTTTCCTTTACATTAGAATAATCAAACAAAGAACATCACTAATTAAAAATTTGGCAAAATTAGATTATGATATACTTTCTAAATAAATACAATAACTTACTCCTAAAAAAACAATATAATGCAACTATATGCACCTCGATATAACACTACTGGAAGAAACCAACCAACAAGCATATTCACGGTGAGTACAATATATTGCCAAGTTGTACATTTCCCTCGATAGCCTTAGAGATTATTCTTGCATATATTAGTATTACTATCAGGCTTCCAAACACAATAAATTCTAATTTTCTATCGAATGACTTATCTATGCATTCATATTGCCTGATTTATCATGTTACTTTGTTAGATACAAAGCATTACCTGGAGTTATAAATACATATAAGTAGCTAATTACCAATTTTATAGCATTAATTTGACAATTAAGACAACAAAATTTTAATTAAGAAAGTCAGCAGCTAGGTAGGGTTATTGAAAGATAAATTATTCTAAGCTAGATAGAAGTGACTCTAAGAAATCAAACAGTAGGCTACACTGAGATTATAGATGGCATGATGGGCGGGGCGGTAGGTTATTGGTCAAAGGAGTAATTTCAGAGCATATCAATACAGGTTGGATGTACCCGAAAACTTTTTTGAATAAAGCACTTAAGGAAGTTGCGAACACCATGTATTTGGGGACTATGAAAACGGGACCTCCTTTATTTTCCAACTAATGTTCACATAACCAAAATTAACATAAAATGCCCATACCCCGCTCCGGCGGGATTGAGTATGTTGTTTTTGTTGTTGTAAATTAACATAAAATGGTAGAACTACTACACCACCTTTTGAAGTTGATGCATCTGACTATTAAACAGAATATTACGAATGAACATAAATTATAATATTGGAGTGTTCTCATATTAGGCTACACTAGTGTCAATTTTCATCAATGTAACAGTGTCATTCAAAGAAACTATATACTCATCATATAGAACATGTACCTTCAATACTCACAAGGCTGCTAATGTCTGCGAGTGAGCTTGATCTACAACTACAGGAACTAACACCTTCCTTGGGAGGACGTGTGGAGCTTGAAAAACTACAGATTGAGCAGGTATGCTAGCACAAGAGGCAAACTTCCCAACATCCATAGAGTAAAACATTGATGCATTCATTATGTCATTCTTATAATTATTGTATAAAAAAAGTGATGACCTCTTAGTGGTATCTTATTATGGCAATGCGGGTTCTGACTTTGGCACGTTTTGTAACCTATTTTTTCTAAAGTCCATTTTTCCTCTTTGTGCGCTGATTGAGGTTCTAAGGTTGTACCTAAGTGGAGCTGACAGGTACCTGCAAAAATCACTTGTAAAACACCGAATTTCCATCAGTAACATAAGAACATGAAAAAACTTCAACTTATTTACATCTATTGTCTTTAGGTTTCATAATTCACCCATATCATTGATATGGATATCCTTCTCTACCAAATGCATACTCTTGCAAATTAGATGTAAGGCCAATGTCACAAACAATCTCTTTATTGATGCAACGGGTCATATCAAGTTTATAACCATGCAAAAAGAAAGAATACATCCGTTACCATAAAGTTAATAACAAAGAAAAAAGTATAGAGACGCCGTACCATATCAGCAACCTAGCTTTACAAACTAGTAAAAAAGTATAGAGACGCCTAAAATTTTTCCAGCAACTTACATGTCCATGAAAACTAGTAGGTTTGTACCTCTTAAATTACTAGTTTGTAAAGCTAGGTTGCTGGCATCAAACACGGAATACATTTTGCTTCAAAGTTAGATAAAGTGTTGCTTATCGATTTTGAAACAAAGCAGACCATAACAAAACATAATAATAGAACCGCTGGAACTGGTTTAACCATAATTGGAACTTATTTCTCTTAAGTTCCCTACCCCTTCACGTTTAATCTTCACATGTGAAGATCAACCTATATTCACATGTGAAGATCAAAATATCTTCACATGTGAAGATCAACCTATATTCACATGTGAAGATCAAAATATCTTCACATGTGAAGACAACTAACATTTAAGCGAACACATGGTGTCCGTTGACAAACAACGAGAAAAAGATAAGTTCAACTTTCATTTTCTTCATCAAGTTTACATAATCATCTAAATTACTCATCAACATAACTAATAGCTAACATAAAACATATAAAGCACGACTTTTTTATCTGGATCAAACATTCGAATAAACTTAATTCGCCTTAAAAATTCATTTCGAACAACTTGCTCATATGTGAAAATTAGATATTAAATCTCGAAAGACACATTCAACTAGATATATCTCTTCAATTTCATCATCAGTTTCTAAAATATATAAAAATTTATGAAATATATAGAAATAATGAATCAGAAGCTTAATTCACTTCACACTTACTGATTATGATGAAGATGATAATCGATGATTCCGGTGGTGTACAGTGGCGAACATAGTGGTGTTGATGAACCTTAAGAGAGTGTTATTGTTCTTTGATGATTGTTATGAGTGATGGTGAGGATCACGATTATGGTGGTGAATGTTGAACATTGGTGGTGATCGATGGTGATTACGGCAGACGGTTGTAATTATGAAGATGTAGTGGTGGTTCGAACGGTGGTGATCTGCGGTGGGATTTGCGGTATCAGAGAGAAGATGAAATGGTTTTCACCTCAAAATTTGGACGTGTGTGTGAAACCCGTGATAAATCACGGGTGGCTTATAGAAAGTTTGAAAACAAAGGTTCAAAATAATTGTCAGGATCTCGATCTTGATCTTAGGATCTTACGATTTTACGAT
>CM040238.1:140052111-140099442 GCA_022545495.1 Chrysanthemum lavandulifolium
CTTTTTCACGTGTGTATTTTGGAAAACATGAAACATTACATTAAAGAGAATCTAAAGTTAGTACATACTATATCATTGTTTGATCAAAGTTGTTACACTAAGATGGTGACCTAATAAGTACTTACATTTCCACAAAACACTTCAAAATACCACCACCATCATACATAAAAGCTAAAGAGTTAATCAAGTGCATAAACAATCAAGAAGAATATCCAACTGAGCACCAAGTAAATCTTCCACTTCCACACATCGCCTTTAGTAGCTTGTAATCTTGCCTCAAGCTCATTTCTACCTCTTAAAAGGCCTGGTATGGTCATTCTTGAGCGGGCACACATTTTCGGATCATACCATCCTATGAATCGACAAGAAGACCTCTAATCATGAAAATGACAAGTCATTAAACAACCACCATTGTTACTATGTACTTTGCTAATAACGAAAAAAATAAAATATTAACACACACTTACTTAATCAGGACAACCATAGAATCAACGCCCTGGGTTGATCGATGCCCATGATGTGTGAACTATTGTTTGCTTATCACACCAGCAACGGGCAATTTTTACAGGTTTAATTTTTTGGAGAAGAAAGGTTTTGGGGAAAGTTTAGGGATAATAAGTGAGGATGAAAATTGTGGTAGAGACCAATATAATGAAATGGAAACACTGTACAACGGCTCTAAATAGTACGCTACAATAAAAGACGATTATGCCCATGAAAATGACGGATACGGGTCAAGGGATTCAGTTGAATGAAAAAAACTTTAAAAAAGTGGACTTACAATGATGAAAGTGCCAAGGTATATCTCATGGTGATGTTTTTTTGACAAGTTTAGGGATGAACGATGTATTTTACTCTTAAGTTTTTATGGATAATCCAAATTGCTATTCTATTGTACTAAGGCCGGTATATATACATGATAGTTATAAAAAATCGTTTTAAGTATTTCAGTGCCTTAAAAATAGCATTTTATGGACCCTTTTTTACATTTGGTTACTAGTTTAGTATAATTAACTCGATCAGAGAGCTAGGGGTTAATACTTAATACCAACCTCCTACATTCTGTAGTTAAAACATAAACTTTGGTAATTTGTAGAAAATCATAAACCACAATTTATAGAGTCTAGTTAATGTGTAAAGATTATATATCATCTTCATAGAATGTTTTATATATATAACTGTTTCAAGACCTATCATTTGATAGCACAAAAGGCCATGAAATAAACTCTAAAACTTAACCATCCAGTGAGATTAATAATTAGTTTTTACTATTAGTTTTACAACTCGATTAAACTCATTGATAGAACTATAGAAGGGATCATACATGCTAATATTGCCAATTCATAAAAGTTGGAAACTACCAATTTTCATTATATTATATCATTTTATAATATATTTCTTGTTCTTCATGCTCACAGAATAACTTGTTCCAAGTTTAATAACATTGCACTAAGAAAACGTATAAAAATGGATAAAAACATTTAAAAACGAACAAAAACGTAAAAAACGTATAAAATGGATAAAAACGTAAAAAATGTATAAAAAGCGACGAAAACGTAGGAAAACGGACGCAAACGTATGAAAAGTAAGAACACGTATAAAAACGGATAAAAATGTATGAAAACGTATAATACAAACGAAAATGTATAAAAACGCTTGAAAACGTATAAAAACGGACTAAAACATTTAAATGCGAAAAAAACGTATGAAAATGTAAGAAAACGAGCGAAAATGTATGAAAACGTAAGAAAACGGATAAAAACGTAAGAAACATATTTTTGAGTTAATTACAAACGGTCGTTAGTCAAAATGACAAACAATGCAACTAAAACGTATGATAATAAAACAAATGAGAAAGTACATTGCTATTACATGCCTAACGAACTAACGGTGCAAAGAGTTGAATGGGTATTTTTGGTATTTTTTCGCGTTCATATATGATATCTAAAGAAATTAAAAAGTACGTTACTATTACATATCATTCACCCTATAAAATACTATACACAAATGAGACTTAATAGACGAAATGTTAGGAATTAGAAAATTCCTTAGTGAAGAGTCGGTCACCCAAAATATTATCTAGCATAAGTTAGCTCGTAGACTTGTCGTTAGTCACGTTATTTAGTAATTTATTTATTAGTTTGTAGCGTAGTATAGTTTAGTGCAACACCGTGGAGGAAGGACGGGTCTTTACCCATTGTATCCACGATCCACAGGCCGATAGGAGGTCGTTGTGCTGCATAGTATAAATACCCTTCCATCCATGGAAGCGGGTGGTGCTCTCATAATCTAATATTCAACTTTTGTGTAAACCTCTAGCAAGAACACCTCTCTACTTTCTCTCTAAAATGGCTAACATGTATTTTGATCTCCCAAGACCACCCGAATCATCAAACACAATAATATTTGGATCCTAACAATTGGTACGAGCCAAGGTTTTGTGTTTTGATGATTTCTTATGGTTTTGATTAAATGTTTAAGCTGTTTTTGTTGATTTGTGTGGTTTTGTATGCTTCTTGGTTTTGTATGGTGGTCTTGAAACTTGTTCTTGGTGTTTATATGTTTGTGGTGGATTATATCTTTGTGGGTAAACATTTATGTGCTCAAATAGACTTTTATTGTGGATAAAGTTGTCAAATTTCTTATGGTCAAATGGGTAAAGTGATGCTTTTATGTATTTTTCTCGGTTTTGCAACTTGGTCGAATAACTTGCATTTTCAAACATGGTTCTTGATAGCAACTTGTGTTCTTGTTTCTTAATGGCGACTTGGTCATGTTTTGTGGTCAAACCGGGTCAAAACGACCATATGTAGCGCCTTTGTCACGTTTTACGGGTTCATTATGCATATGGTCGGAACTTAGTTGGGAAATACATCTAAGTTTTCAAAGATCTATCTAGCGACTTGGTACAACCAATGGTGGCGACTTGTCTTTACAAGTCGTCTAGATTCATTGAATATAAGTAGCAGTTATGCTAGCGAGTTGTATTCTGACTAGCAACTTGATATAAAGGTGGTAGCGACATGAACCAATTTAGCGACTTGTTACTGAACAAGTCGTAGCGACTTATCCTAGCGACTTAGTCTAACGACTTGTCCTAGCGACTTAGTCTAGCGACTTGTCCTAGCGACTTAGTCGGGCTACTTGGCCTAGCGACTTAGTCGTGCTACTTGGCTTAGCGACTTAGTCGTGCTACTTGGCTTAGCGACTTAGTCGTGATACTTGGCTTAGCGACTTGGCCTTATGACCCATAAGCTACTTGAAAGAAAGAGATGAAGAAGAATGACTGAACACAAGACTCGACCACAACATACCTATGACCACAACAAGACCACAACCAAAGATCTTTAGACCTCGGTCCAATGACCATCATCAGTCCACGGATTCAACTCTAACAACCGACTCCAATCCTCCACAATCAAATCCCAATCTATACCTACTCATCCACCATCTCCTACCACATATAATCATGACTCAACACGAAATAAAAACGAAGATTGATCTCAGAATCTTTATTCGTGGGTTTCAAAGAGCTATCATGCCTCAAAGGGCGTTCCACACGAGTAAAGTATCCATCACAGAAATATATCAACGCTACATCTCAAACATGACTCAATGATAATAAAACAACTATTCGATCTCAGTTTGTTTTACTTCGTGGTTCTCAAAAACTGCATCAAGACTTTCAAACGTCTCACTCACGAAATGGAAAAACTACATCACTGATCAATGACTCATGACTCAACCATGTTTCAAGCTTCGATCTCAGCCTCGTACCTTATGTGAATGGTTTGTCAAACACATAGATCTCAAACGATCTATTCACACAAGTACATATGCTTCATAGATCTTGGTTTCAATGATAATATCCGAAAAACATTAAGGATAGTAGTATAACAAATATGTTATATACTATACTTGGTTCGTGTATGACTCGACAACAAATGGATCTCAGAATTTAATTCGTGTAAGTCAAATAACTTCGAGACCTTGAAAAGATCAAAAGCACGAAATGAGGTTATCATCACAGATCCAGAAATTAAAAGAAAATCAATATGAATATTGCCTAAAGATCTCAACTTTGTTTCTTTTGTGTATGGTTCTCACAACACATAGACCATAAGCGATCTACACACAAAGAACACATGCATCATAGATCTAAAACCTTTTGCTAATATTCGAACAATGAAGGAAAAGACTATAACAATTAGGTTACATCTCTCCTTAGATTCGTTGAAAAACTGAAATTGGAGACTCGAACTTAAAGATTAAACCTACCTGTGTTGAATCTCGTGGTCACCTCCTTAAGCCATCCCTGTGGCGTGTATGCAAGACATCAAACCAACCCTGTGGTGATGTATTATTTGTGACGAGTGGCGAAGGTGTGTGTGGCGGATTATTGTTAAGAGGTTATTAGGGTTTGTTTGTTGTTTTGAGAGAAGGGGGCGCAATATTTCTGAATTAGGGTTAGGGTGTGAGACATGTTTGAGTTATATAACCGGTTAACAATGGCAATGGATCGGCCTTTATAGATTTGATGTGGGCGTGATGAGTGTCCAAATACTCATCATTTTGTATAATCTAAAGCGCAAAATCATCGAAAACGCTCAAAAACACATCAAAATGATCAAAATATCACAAATCGGTGTTTTATGTGTTTAAAATGCAAAATATCAAAATCGGATGAAAAATGTATAAAGTTTGCAAAATTGCGCGTTTAGTCCCCAAGTTTTAAAAGTTGTCAAATCTAGTCCACGGAATTCAAAAATGTGAAATTTATCATTCAAGGTCCTTGAAGTATTCTAAGTTGTTTAAAATGATCCTTGAATGATTCTTTGGTCAATTGGCAAGAAAGGTCCTAAACTTTGAAATTTACAAAAATAGTCCTTGGACCTTTAAAAATGGATTTTATGCAAAAGGGTTCTTGTTCTATCAAAAGTTGGCAAATTTAGTCCTTGTGAGAAGTTTGGAAACATGGCACTTTCAGCCTTGAAGTTTGGTCAAATTACAAAATTGGTCCTTGTTTATCACTCATACCAAGCGGACACCTTATATCACTAAGGCCCAAAATCCAATCCAACTACTAGCCCAAACCCATTTGATTTTGACCCTTGAACCTTGACCCCAGTCACAACTCCATTTTGGCCTGCCGCAACCAATTTGACCTCCCGTTATTTATACTACGGTCAACGAAAGTCAAATAATCTAAAACGCGCCCATACGTGACTGTGTGCCTCTTCCCAACGAAACACCAATACCATCTGGTTTTCACCATTTTCAACTCCCTCTACCATACCATGTCCCTCCAACTCCTATACACTCCAAAACCTTTAATTACATCAACCAAATTCATTAATTGTTGAAACGCTAAATGGAAAAATGGCGCCAAAATGCAAGGTGGACGGATATGATGATTCTAGCCAATCCAATGGCTCAAATTTGGTGGGAAAGAGTCGAGGTCAAGAGGATTGCTTAAAGTCTATAAAGTGGGATGAAGATGCATTGTATCAAATATCTAGTGTAATTTTAAGCTTTTATTGTCGTTTTAGTATTTTTAAGTTTCAAGTGTATGTTTCTATCTAAAACTTTGTATTTCAAGTTCTATTGATATAAGAAAGCCTTTGTGAAACTTTAATTCAAGTGTTAAAGTGTATTTCGGTTTATGAAATTTCTCATATTTATGCAAAATCTCAAGTTGAATCAAATGGTGTTTCGGTTGTTTATATGGACTAGAATAAGTCATTTAAGCTCCAAGAAAGCTTAAGCAAGCTTTTAGCAACTCTAAAATTCAGTTTAGAAGAAAAACAAAAAAATCACAAAATACCAAGAAAATAGTCAAAATCAAAAATCACTTGAAAGGTACAAGAAAAGTGGAGCAAGGTTTATATTGGATGGCCTTGGGTTAGTGAACTGTGGGGTTCTATAGGAAGTAGTCCTTGGTCTTGGTTCTCGGTTTAAAGCTTGGAAGCATTTGTAAGCTTTTGATAAAATTGTCATTTCTTGTTATAGTGATTAAGTAGCTTATATTTTTGTTTCTTTGTGTTCACTAGTCATAATTTAGTGTGTTTGATCATTAAAATCAGTAGTTTGTTAATTTAAATTTGTGTTTTGAGAAAATTCCATTTTGGCAGTTAAAATTTCATTTTGGTCATTGTTAAGTTTTATGTTGTAAGAGTAGTTGTTTAAAGCTTAATTAGTCATAACAATAGATTATATAAGGTCTAGAATCAAGTTCATGGTTTACAATTGTGTTTTGATTTGAAAAACATCATAACAGTCATCATTAAGGTGTGTTTGGTTTATAGTATTCAAAAGTTATTTGGTCTTTGGCTTTGTTGGAAAACTGTCTAAACAGGTCTAAGTAACTAATTTCAGTCAAGAAAACCAACACTTCTTTGGAAGAAAGTCAAAAATCCTTTTGGATCTTGTGCGTGCGATCCTTTGTTGACAATTCATGATCCAAAATCATTGTTTTGTGTTAGAAAGTTGATAATATTACTCTAGTTAGTCTTATATCACCTTAACATAACATATTAAGTGCTTAAAGTCAGATCATAATCCACTTTGGTCAACTTTTTGGTTTTTCTCAAAAAGTCAAAATTTCAAATGGTCGTTTTTGAATAAACTTGGGAATTCCACTGAGGGTTCATTAGTAGGTTTCAGTTTATAAGCTCTTGGGGAATTAAAGTCTAGTTGGTATAGAAAAATACAAAAATGATAGTTCTTTGTTTCTCAGCTGTTTGAGTGCTTATTTTATAGCTTATTGAGAGCACCTTGTCTGCATAGCTGCTCTGTACACAGAATCTGGTTCCAATTTGATAAGCTCACACTGAGCTTGTTACTTGTCCAAATCTGTGTTCTTTGGTTCATTGGAAAGCCAACTTGGTCATCTTGAGGACCCAAGTCTTGTTTTAACTTTGGAACTTGTTTGCTAGGGTCTGCTATAAGCTTAGATCTTGTCCCATTTACTTTCTTCATCACCACATCAAATAGCTTATTGGCTTATTAGAGCTTTTCAGTTTAAGTTTTGTGTCTTTTAGCTTCTAGTCGGTTGCTCTAGCCTATTTTAATCTTATTCTAGCTTTTTTGGGTGAACAAGCTTATTTGAGCTTATTTCACCCAAATAAGCTATTTTAGTCCTTGTTGGACTTTTAAGCACAACAAGCAGCTTATTTGAGTTTTGTAAAATTTTGTCTTTATTAAAGTTTCTTATTATTAGTATATAAGTAGTTTTCAAAAGAAAAATCACAAAAACATCAATATAAAAATAGTGATAGCGTTTATTTAAGATTTTTAGCTTTTAATTTTCTTTTCAACTTATTAATAAGCAAAACTTGTTTTATAGTTTTCTTAGGTTTCTGTTATCATATAGGATTTTTAGAAAAGTTTGATTTTCTCTATCTTTTAGTATTTATTATAATTATAAATAGTTAATAAATAATAAATAATTAGTAATAAATAATTAAAAGTCTAAAAATATATTTTCTGTTTTAAAATTAGTTTTATCATATTTTAGATTTTCAAAGTTAAAATTTTATTTTTCCAAGTTTATTTTGTATTTTCTAGTATTTAAGTGTATTTTAAATAGTTATTAATTAGTAATAATTAGATAAAAGTGTGAAAAATATATTTTAGTTTTAAAATTAGTTTTATAGTATTTTAGATTTTCAGAATCATAAGTTTATTTTTCTAGCCTTATTTTGTATTTTCTTTCATTTTAGAGTATTTATTAAATAGTTAAAATAGTTTTTAATTAATAATAATTAATTAAATAGTGTTAAAATTATTTTCCTTTTCTAATAATTTTCTTTTATTTTTAGGATTCCAAAATGTCATTTTATATTTTTAGGTTTTTATTTCTTAGTTTTCACTTTTTATTTTGTGCGTATCGTAGTTTTAAAACTTACGTTTACGTTTCTTTAATCTGGTTGTTGTGCTTTCCAATTACGTGTCCAATTCCTTTCCAATCAATCGGTAGTGTAATTTCTAATCATAACCTTTGCGGATCACTATCCTTAGTGATCATTCTATCCTCGAGTTTGTGTTTACACACCATTGAGTCTCCTTGGGACTAAACGACAGAATCCCTGTATTCTCGATCTTAATTGTATTTGTGTTTAATTTGTTTCAAGTCTGTTTGACTTATTTGTTTATGAGATCAAAATTTTAGGCGCTTATTGCGGGAGGCTTTAGCGTGTGTTTAGCCATTTCGGATCCATTGTTGCACATACCCACCATTTGTAAAAGTTTTGTAAAGTTATAAGAAAATCAAAAAGTCATTAACACTTTTCCTAAAGTGTTAAAACACAAAAAAATATAAAACAATAAAACAATCAAACGTTTTCTATTTTGTATTCTCTTTTAAGGTGATTCTTGAAGAGATACGATTTGGTTAAGCAGGACGATAACAAAAATATTGTCCAAAAGTTTTGAACCCATCTGCACAAATCTAACCTCGTCTTTTCGGTGGTACTTAATTAAATACATAAAATCAACCACCGCAAATCAAGGCGGTGCACTACCTAGCGGGGTGCGACCATTAATAAGTTCCGAACATCGATTTAAAACTTGCCTTTGTGTCACTTGTGATTTGGTGTACCTTTTCAAAAAGCCATTTCATTTGTGATTATTGGTTAAGTTCACTTGTGTTTTGCCTCATTTGTTTTGAAAATTGGTTTTATACATAGTGCATGCGCTTTCGTTCTTCGATTCTACAAGTCCACTTTCCGAACTTGGAAACATTCCTCGAAGCGTGAGGGCGTTCGGCTCCTTGACCGTGGTGAGGCGTCTACCACCACCACCTCAGTCGAAATGGCGGAAGACAAACCTATGAATGAGCTTCTCCAAGCACCCATCGAGGGTTATGGAGATGCCATTGTTGTTCCGACCATCGTGGTGACACTTTCGAGCTCAAACCGGGTTGCTCAATCTAGTAACCCAAAGCCAATTCTATGGTTTTGGCGGGATGATCCTCATGCACACATTCGATGGTTTAACAAGATAGCATCTACCATCAAGTACAAGAATGTCCCATCCGAGCTATCAAGCTTCTTACGTTCCCATTTTCTCTAGAGGACAAGCCGGAATTGGCTTGAGAAACAACCCCTCGTTCTATAGAGACATGGGAAGATCTTGTCACCAAGTTAGTTAACGAGTTCTATCCTCCATCCCGAACCACAAGTCTTAAGAATGAGATAATGAAATTTTCTCGAGATTTGATGAATCATTCGGGAGGCATGGGATCGTTACAAAGAGTTGCCATGAGTGTCGCATCACGGTTTTACCGAGTTAATGCAAATGGATACTTTCTACAATGGTCTCAATCGGGCCAATCAAGATTCTTTGAATGCCTCCGCGGAGGTAATTTCTGAGCAAGACCACCAAAGAGGCCTTGCGGATCATTGAGAACAAATCTCGGTCCGTCCTTTCGAGCTAAGACATATCGGTCTAATCTTGGACCTTCTTCTTCTTCATCCCCGTGAGTACATCTAGCACCGATGCTAAGATTGATAAACTCACGAGACATTGTTCGAGCTTTGGTTCTTGCTAACGGAAAAAGTTTCCTTCACTCGACCACCAACACATCTTGAAGTGAAGAAAGTTGAAGTTGTGTCACTTGTGGTGGTCCTCACGCTTACTACAATTGTCACGCCACCGATGGTAGTCCTTTTGAGGCCAATGCTTTGGCCGGTAGTTCACAACAAGGAGGTAATCAATACCGTCCTCAAAATGAACCACACTACCGTGCTAACACTAATCGAGGCACCACGGTTTAACCAAAATCACAACATGCAAAACCGAATCGAGAACCAACCTAGAATGAACCAAGGTTATCAAAACCAAGGTAATTTCTATCTGGACCCAATCAAGGTTTCCAACATCAAAACCCTCATCAAAACAATTTCAATCGAGGAATCAATTTCATGGGAATATGAATCCTAATCAAGGAATTTTGGTCATAATCAAAACATCGACCTCAAATTGTCCCTCGGCTCCTCCGTCATTACTCCTCCGGGACCATCATCGATGAGTTCTTGAAGCGGTTTATGAAATCCCAAGATGAAATGAACGGTTGTTGGTCGGTCAGTTAACGATCGAAGAAGTCTTTAAATGATCGACCCTCGGGCTCGGTACTTTACCGAGCAACACGATCGCTAACCCGGGGCGATGCCAAGCGATCACAACCAGTGGTGTTTCATACTGCTGGACCTCTTGTTCCTACTACCTCTTCTTCTTCTTCTTCTTCCTAAGGTAGTGGACGGTGAACCTCCAAAACATAATGGACCTCGACTCCAATGCCACCTCCACGGTGCCAATGAGTCAAGTTACCAAGGACACTACGGACAAAGTGCATAATTCAAGCCCACGAAATACAACGACACGTCCTACCTTGGTGAGTCCATCCTCAGTGGTCCGAAACCTAAGTCAAATCAAGGAGTTGTTTTGAACCTCTGTAGCTCTGTTGAGAATCAAATCCAAATCTTCTATTCCTTACCCATCACGCTTGAATGAGCAAAAGCTCGTGAGAAAGCTAGTCATCAAATGGATAAATTTTCCAAATTTTCCAAGAGTTACATTTGACATAAGCTGCGGATGCTATCATCTTGATGCCCAAGTTTGCATCTACTCTCAAACACATGTTAAGCAATAAGGAAAAATTTGTTTGAAATGGCTAAGACTCCTCTTAACGAGAGCGCTTTCGTGATTATTACGAAGAAGCTTCTGAAAAGCTTGGAGATCACGGGAAATTTCTCTTACCTTGTGTATTCCGAGGATGGTTGAATGCTTTGCCCTAGCGGATCTTGGTGCAAGCATTAATCTTATGCCATATTCGGTATGGAAGAAGCTCTCTCTTAGGAACTCACTCCTACATGCATGACTCTCGAGCTTCTTGATCGTTCCATATCCGTCCTCTTGGCATTCTTGAGGGCGTATTTGTCAATAGGAAAGTTCCATTTCGGTGACTTCGTGGTTGTTGATTTTGATGCCGATCATCGGGTTCCTCTCATTGTTGGTCGAGATTCACGAGAGCGGGCCGTGCTCTCATAGATGTATTTGAGCAAGAAATCACATTGCGTGTTGGTAATGAAGGCATCACCTTCAATCTTGACCAAACTTGAGGTACTCCGCAAACTATGATTACGAATCGGTTAACGAATAGATATCATTGATGTTGCTTCGGCGAGTACTCTCAAGAAGTTCTTGGTTATTCTCATAATTACGTGAGTGGGATACCACCACCATCTTCTCGACCTATCATAGCCAATTCTACTCCTTCTATCACTCCGTTTGAGGCGACTTCATCTTAGATGAGATTGAAGCATATTTGGCTAGTGATTACATTCCTTGGGAAATTGATCACGCTCCAATTGATATTGAGGGGACATACTTCTTATTGAGAAGTTGCTCAATGATGATCCATCATCAACCCTCACCCTAGTGATTCAATCGGTTGAGATTAATCAAAATGAGATTAATCCGGAGGAGATATTCTTCTTGAGAAAGTGTCAAATCTGGATACTTCTCTTCCTCTCCTCCCATTAAACTTCATAACGAGGAAGTCAAGTCGGTTGAGAAAGCGAAGAATTTCACGAGGTTGAGCTTAAGGACTTACCTCCTCATCTCGAGTATGCATTTCTTGAAGGTGATGATAAATTACCCGTCATTATTGCTCGAGATTTGAGTAAAGATGAAAAAGTTGCTCTCATTAAAATCTTGAAGTCACACAAGCAAGCAATTGCTTGAAACTCTCCGACATCAAAGGTATAAACCACGAGTTTTGTACTCATAAAATCTTGATGGAGGATGACTTTAAACCAGCAGTTCAACATCGAGGCGAGTGAATCCAAAAATCCATGATGTTATCAAACAAGAGGTTATCAAACTTCTTGATGCGGGATTGATTTACCCGATCTCGAGCGGTCCTTGGGTGACCCAATTCATTGTGTTCAAAAAGGGTGGCATTCTGTTATCACAAATGAAGATAACGAGTTAATTCCAACTCGATTGGTTCTGGGATGGCGTGTTTGCATCGACTATCGTAAGTTGAATAGCGCCACCCGTAAAGACCATTTTCCTCACCCTTCATGGACGGATGCTTGAGAGATTAGCGGGGAATGAGTACTATTGCTTCCTTGATGGTTTCTCGGGTTATTTCAGATCCTATTGATCCACGGGATCAAGAAGACCACATTCACTTGCCCATACGGAACTTTTGCCTACAAGCGTATGCCTTTTGGCCTATGTAATGCTCTGCACGTTCCAACGATGTATGATGGCCATATTCCACGACATGATCGGAAACAATGGAAGTGTTTATGGATGACTTCTCGGTCATTGGGGATTCTTTTCAATCATGTCTCTCCCATTTAGATAAAATGCTTCAAAGGTGCGAAGACACCAATCTTTGTCTAAGCGGGAGAAAAGCCACTTATGGTCAAGAAGGCATAGTCCTTGGCCATAAGATTTCAAAGAACGGGATTGAGGTAGATAGAGCAAGGTCGATGTTATTGCTAAATTACCTCATCCTACTACCGTCAAGGGTATTAGGAGTTTTTGGGTCATGCGGTTTCTATCGTAGATTCATTCAAGATTTTCCAAAATCGCCCGACCTATGACCCATCTTCTTGAAAAGGATGCTCCTTTTATCTTCTCACCCGAGTGCATCGTAGCTTTTGAAACATTGAAGAAAAAGCTTCTTGAAGCACCCATTCTCGTTGCTCCCATTGGGACTTGCCTTTTGAGCTCATGTGCGATGCAAGTGATTTTGCTATCGGTGCGGTCCTAGGGCAGCGAAGAAACAAACATTTTGACCTATTCACTACATAAGCAAAACTATGGTGAGGCTCAGACTCATTACACCACCACGGAAAAAGAGCTATTAGCCGTGGTGTATGCTTTTGAGAAGTTTCGGCCGTATCTTATCTTGACCAAATCGTAGTGTACACGGATCACTCGGCTCTTAAATATCTCTTTGCAAAACAAGATGCAAAGCCGAGATTGCTTCGTTGGATTCTCCTCCTCCAAGAATTTGATATCATTATACGTGATAAAAAGGAGGCGAGAATCTAGCTGGCGATCATCTGTCAGTTAGAAAACCCTCACCAAGATGTTCTCGAGAAAAGGATATAAATGAAACATTTCCTCTCGAGACACTCAATCACGGTTTCTTTTCGTGGAAATTCTACCACCCATGGTTTCTTGACTTTGCAAATTACCATGCGGGTAACTTCATTAATGAAAGGGATGTCGACCCACAGAAGAACAAATTCTTCAAAGATGTTAAACATTATTTCGGGACGACCCTTTCTTATTCAAAATACATGCGGATCAAGTCATCCGACGGTGTGTTTATGGACGGGAAGCTATTGACATTCTCACGACTTGCCATCTTTGGACCCACCGGGGCCATCATAGTCAAACTACACCGCCAAAAGGTGTTTGATTCGGGTTCTATTGGCCCACAATCTATAAGGATGCCGCGATTATGTCAAAACTTGGCGCTTGTCGCGTCATGGTAATATATCTCAAAGGAATGAAATGCCACAAAATGCCATTCAAGTTTGTGAGATATTTGACATATGGGGTATTGATTTTATGGGGCATTTCCATCTTCTCGTGGTAACAAGTACATACTCGTGGTCATTGACTATCTGTCAAAATGGGTTGAAGCAAAAGCTTTACCCACCAATGATGCCAGTAGTTGTGAAGTTTTGAAATCTCTGTTTGCGTGTTTGGAACTCGAGAGCGATAATCGATGATCGTGGTACACATTTTGTAATGACCAATTTGAAAGAGTCATGCAAAAGTATGGTGTTACCATCGTCTCTCTCGCATACCACCCCAAACAAGTGGGCGGTGGAAGTTTCAAACCGTGGTATTAAAAGAATTCTTGAAAGGACGATGGCGAAAATCGTGCATCACAGTCGGATAAGCTTGATGGCGCTCACGGGCCTTCCGTCTGACTTACAAAACACCAATCGGGTGTACTCCATACAAGCTAGTGTACGGAAGGCATGTCATCTTCCGATCGAGTTAGAGCACAAGGCATCTTGGGCCTTAAAGCATGCGAACTTTGATATCTGAGACGGTAGGTGATCATAGAAAGTTCAAATGAATGAACTAAATGAACTTCGTGATCAAGCTTATGAGAACTCTTTGATCTACAAGCAAAGACAAAGAAGATTCATGACTCCAAGATCAAAAACCGCGTTTTCAACGTTGGTGATCGAGTCCTTCTTTTCAATTCAGTTGAAGATTTTCTCGGAAAGCTTAAGTCTCATTGGTGCGGTCCATTCACTATCGCTAAGGTTTATCCTTATGGTACCGTTGAGTTATCTCAACCCGATGGTCCTAATTTTAAAGTGAATGGTCATCGAGTTAAGCATTACTTTGGAGAGGACATTCCCCTGTGGTTGTCCGGTTTACAAACATTCCCCATGAACCAATGAATGCGGGATCGAGTCAAGCTAATGACTCGGTAATCAAAAACATTAGCACGCACCATATGGGTTTTCACCCATAATTACATCTTCTTATCCCTTTCTACCACCCTAGTGTGGGGAGTTTCCCATTGTTGTATATTCTCATTCTTTCTAAAAAAAAAAAAAAAAAAAAAAAAACCTTTCTAAATAAATGGCCGTAATATTTCCCTTTAACGTTCTTTGTTTCGGCATAACCATGGTACTTTGAATATTGAGGGCAATATTCATTTCTAAGTGTGGGGGAATTCTCACAATTTCATATATATTATCTACCCAATTCCCGTTTTGGCCAAAATTTTTTTGGAGTAAGTGTTTACACTTTCTCATTTGGTTATCGATCCGCCTTATGCGTAAGACAAAAGGATTAGCTAATCCAGAGCAAAGCGGCTCTTGGTAAAGATTTCTCAAATCCGTTTATATGGCTTGCAATTTGCCCAAAATTGTATGGTTCTTGACTCCCATCATCCTCAAAAGATAATGAGTTGGCTAGCCCGCAAGGTTATGG
Source organism: Chrysanthemum lavandulifolium (assembly GCA_022545495.1). Lineage (NCBI taxonomy): Eukaryota > Viridiplantae > Streptophyta > Magnoliopsida > Asterales > Asteraceae > Chrysanthemum > Chrysanthemum lavandulifolium. The sequence goes on from CM040238.1 coordinate 140,067,100, forward strand.
CTTGTGGTAAAGGCGATGGAAAATCCATAATTGGTATTCACTCACCAAAGATAATCTTGATAATTTATCTAAGAGTTGGCTAGTCCGAAAAGTGCGACACGGTAAAGACATATCAAATCCGTTATATGGTTTATGATTTGCCAATAAATCATCGGTTATCGTTGTACCAAGATTCTTACTTGAATCAAAACAATTGGCTACTCAGTGATGGCTTTTGGTAAAGAGTTTTCAAATCCATCAAAGTTTTCTCAAATCATTGCTAGGGACTAGCAATATCTCGATGTGGGGATTGATGAGTGTCCAAATACTCATCATTTTGTATAATCTAAAGCGCAAAATCATCGAAAACACTCAAAACACATCAAAATGATCAAAATATCACAAATCAGTGTTTTATGTGTTTAAAATGCAAAATATCAAAATCGGATGAAAAATGTATAAAGTTTGCAAAATTGGCGATTTTAGTCCCCAAGTTTTAAAAGTTGTCAAATCTAGTCACGGAATTCAAAATGTGGAAATTTATCATTCAAGGTCCTGAAGTATTCTAAGTTGTTTAAAATGATCCTTGAATGATTCTTTGGTCAATTGGCAAGAAAGGTCCTAAACTTTGAAATTTACAAAATAGTCCTTGGACCTTTAAAAATGGATTTTATGCAAAAGGGTTCTTGTTCTATCAAAAGTTGGCAAATTTAGTCCTTGTGAGAAGTTTGGAAACATGGCACTTTCAGCCCTTGAAGTTTGGTCAAATTACAAAATTGGTCCTTGTTTATCACTTATACCAAGCGGACACCTTATATCACTAAGGCCCAAAATCCAATCCAACTACAAGCCCAAACCCATTTTTTGACCCTTGAACCTTGACCCCTGTGTCACAATCCATTTGGCCTGCCCACAACCCATTTGACCTCCCGTTATTTATACTACGGTCAAGCGAAAGTCAAATAATCTAAAAACCTTATACCGTAAATGTAGCTTGTCTCTTCCCCACGAAACACCAATACCATGTCTGGTTTCACCATTTTCAACTCCCCTACCATACCATGTCCCTCCAACTCCTATACACTCCAAAACCTTTAATTACATCAACCAAATTCATTAATTGTTGAAACACACTAAATGGAAAAATGGCGCCAAAATGCAAGGTGGACGGATATGATGATTCTAGCCAATCCAATGGCTCAAATTTGGTGGGAAAGAGTCGAGGTCAAGAGGATTGCTTAAAGTCTATAAAGTGGGATGAAGATGCATTGTATCAAATATCTAGTGTAATTTTAAGCTTTTATTGTCGTTTTTAGTATTTTTAAGTTTCAAGTGTATGTTTTTATCTAAAAACTTTGTATTTCAAGTTCTATTGATATAAGAAAGCCTCTGTGAAACTTTAATTCAAGTGTTAAAGTGTATTTCAGTTTATGAAATTTCTCATATTTATGCAAAATCTCAAGTTGAATCAAATGGTGTTTCGAGTTGTTTATATGGACTAGAATAAGTCATTTAAGCTCCAAGAAAGCTTAAGCAAGCTTTTAGCAACTCTAAAATTCAGTTTAGAAGAAAAAACAAAAAAATCACAAAATACCAAGAAAATAGTCAAAAATCAAAAATCACTTGAAAGGTACAAGAAAAGCTGGAGCAAGGTTTATATTGGATGGCCTTGGGTTAGTGAACCTGTGGGGGTTCTATAGGGAGTAGTCCTTGGTCTTGGTTCTCAGTTTAAAGCTTGGAAGCATTTGTAAGCTTTTTGATAAAATTGTCATTTTACTGTTATAGTGATTAAGTAGCTTATATTTTTGTTTCTTTGTGTTCACTAGTCATAATTTAGTGTGTTTGATCATTAAAATCAGTAGTTTGTTAATTTAAATTTGTGTTTTGAGAAAATTCCATTTTGGCAGTTAAAATTTCATTTTGGTCATTGTTAAGTTTTATGTTGTAAGAGTAGTTGTTTAAAGCTTAATTAGTCATAACAATAGATTATATAAGGTCTAGAATCAAGTTCATGGTTTACAATTGTGTTTTGATTTGAAAAACATCATATGATCATCATTAAGGTGTGTTTGGTTTATAGTATTCAAAAGTTATTTGGTCTTTGGCTTTGTTGGAAAAGCTGTCTAAGCAGGTCTAAGTAACTAATTTCGATCAAGAAAACCAACACTTCTTTGGAAGAAAGTCAAAATCCTTTTGGATCTTGTATGCATGCGATCTTTGTTGACAATTCATGATCCAAAATCATTGTTTTGTGTTAGAAAGTTGATAATATTACTCTAGTTAGTCTTATATCACCTTAACATAACATATTAAGTGCTTAAAGTCGATCATAATCCACTTTGGTCAACTTTTGGTTTTCTCAAAAGTCAAAATTTCAAATGGTCGTTTTGAATAAACTTGGGAATTCCCGAGGTTCATTAGTAGGTTTCAGTTTATAAGCTCTTGGGGAATTAAAGTCTAGTTGGTATAGAAAAATACAAAAATGATAGTTCTTTGTTTCTCAGCTGTTTGAGTGCTTATTTTATAGCTTATTGAGAGCACCTTGTCTGCATAGTTGCTCTGTACACAGAATCTGGTTCCAATTTGATAAGCTCACACTGAGCTTGTTACTTGTCCAAATCCCTGTGTTCTTTGGTTCATTGGAAAGCCAACTTGGTATCTTGAGGACCCAAGTCTTGTTTTTAACTTTGGAACTTGTTTGCTAGGGTCGCTATAAGCCTAGATCTTGTCCCATTTTCATTTTTCATCACCACGATCAAATAGCTTATTGGCTTATTAGAGCTTTTCGTTTAAGTTTTGTGTCTTTTAGCTTCTAGTCATTGCTCTAGCCTATTTTAATCTTATTCTAGCTTTTGTTTTGGTGAACAAGCTTATTTGAGCTTATTCACCCAAATAAGCTATTTTAGTCCTTGTTGGACTTTTAAGCACAACAAACTGCTTATTTGAGTTTTGTAAAATTTTTGTCTTTATTAAAGTTTCTTATTATTAGTATATAAGTAGTTTTCAAAAGAAAAATCACAAAACATCAATATAAAAATAGTGATAGCGTTTATTTAAGATTTTTAGCTTTTAATTTTTCTTTTCAACTTATTAATAAGCAAAACTTGTTTTATAGTTTTCTTAGGTTTCTGTTATCATATAGGATTTTTAGAAAAGTTTGATTTTCTCTATCTTTTAGTATTTATTATAATTATAAATAGTTAATAAATAATAAATAATTAGTAATAAATAATTAAAAGTCTAAAAATATATTTTCTGTTTTAAAATTAGTTTTATCATATTTTAGATTTTTCAAAGTTAAAATTTTATTTTTCCAAGTTTATTTTGTATTTTCTAGTATTTAAGTGTATTTTAAATAGTTATTAATTAGTAATAATTAGATAAAAGTGTGAAAAATATATTTTAGTTTTAAAATTAGTTTTATAGTATTTTAGATTTTTCAGAATCATAAGTTTATTTTTCTAGCCTTATTTTGTATTTTCTTTCATTTTAAAGTATTTATTAAATAGTTAAAATAGTTTTTAATTAATAGTAATTAATTAAATAGTTTAAAAATAATTTTCCTTTTCTAATAATTTTCTTTTATTTTAGGATTCCAAAAATGTCCTTTTTATATTTTAGGTCTTTTATTTCTTAGTTTTCACTTTTTATTTTGTGCGTATCGTAGTTTTAAAACTTACGTTTACGTTTCTTTGATCTGGTTGTTGTGCTTTCCAATTCGTGTCCAATTCCTTTCCAATCAATCGGTAGTGTAATTTCTAATCATAACCTTTGCGGATCACTATCCTTAGTGATCATTCTATCCTCTGAGTTTGTTTTAAACACACCATTGAGTCTCCTTGGGACTAAACGACCAGGAATCCCTGTATTCTCGATCTTAATTGTATTTGTGTTCGAATTTGTTTCAAGTCTGTTTGACTTGACTGCTTGGTACGAACCATTTTTTACAAGTAAACATGTTTGGTGAGTTCACACGATCGGGTCGGATGGGCTTTCGAGATTTGATATTTGATGAGATATGAGACGTGCAATTTGATGATACGAAGTGAGAAGTGATGAGTGTTGTTGTGATATATGATTGTATGATGTGATTTGAGGTGATAGGAGGTGGATACTTTGGTTTATACATTTACACAAATGACACTATTTTACTGCTTGAAGTGTTTATTGAAAATGTTGACTACGGGATGTTTGTACGGTATTTCTTACTTGGGTTTGAAGTGAAGTCTTTCGTTTACTTATTTCGCCTTCTTGCTTTCTACTCTTCCACGAAGATGGCTTGTTTGGGCATTTACAGAGTGGGTTAAAGACTTGGATATTTAGTTACGTTTGTGATTCTTTCTCATTTAACCCACAACGTAACTATCACTACGGTGCCTCACGCAGTTGAGGATATGTCAAGAGGTTTTGTACATTGGGTACACCGTTGCTTCTTCACAAGGATCAGTACAAGCTTAAGTAACGAATCTGGGGAATTTTTCTTCATGATCAAGTTCGATATATCGGGTTTACTTCTCCATGTGGTCACTACAATATCCGACAGAATGCGTGTTTGATGTATTTACCAAAGTGTTTAATTGGATGGTTGATGATGGTGTTGATGTTGGTAAATGAACCGTTTATGAACCACTGCATGTTCCCTTAAAACAGATATTCACCGAAACCAAAGTTGTCATAACACATTCAAGCTGACATTGCTTACGGTTTTGTCTTAATTTTTGTAAAATCCCGCGAAAGAACCTATTTCTCGGTTTAAATTATAGACTTGTAAAATCCCGTGACAATGGAAACATCCTGGTAATAGTAAAGTGCATTTTTGGATCTATCCTACGGTTTATTCTTGGTTTTGTAAAATCCTCGAAGAAACTATTTTTGGGTTTAAACCATAGAGTTGTAAAATCCGTAATGATGGAACCATCCCGGAGAAAAAGTAAAGTGTATTTGGGATCTTTTTTTATCCGGTGCTATGGTTTCTGTTTGAAAAAGGGATAAAAGGTGTACTTCATGAATTGGATGTGTGTTTGGATATTCGTCATGGCGGTTTGGTTAATTCAAAGTTTTACTGGGTTATGCTCATTAAACCATGGTCGGATGAAACCATTATCAAAGTTCATTTAAATGTTAAAGAAGGCTAGATTTGAGCGCTCGGAAGATGTGACAACGGCGTTAATTCAATAATATTTATTTGAGGTTGAAGTGAAATATCACGGCGAGTGCACTTAGTATCCGAAGGTATCGGGATGGTTGGATGAAGATTCTTCGAGATCCTTGTTCAAGCTTATTATCAAAAACGAAGACTTGGAAATCTAGTTATTGTTGGGTGACTTTTACCTTTTCTTTTACCACTGGGGAATTGGGCTCTTATCACCACTAAATAACTATCACTTAAAGGAGTTACGCTAGTGCTCGATGTCACATTCAATTGTGGATTTTCAAGAGGTGATATACGCCTTATACTCGATGGTTGGTTGGTTGAAGAGTATAGAGTACTTAGAGATTCAAATGGGCATGAAGTCTCGACACCGCTCTTTGTTACATATGTGCAAGTATAAGTCACGAGTTCGGGATAGTTTACTTGTGGTCAAATTCATCATATTGGGTTTCTCCATCACCGTCACGACAAAAAGCCTCATCGAATGATAATGGGTTGATTATATGTTATGCTAAGAGAGCTGAAAAGAGAGAGATTATGACGTTTGAATACTTCAGTTCAAGCCTCGTACTTTAAAGAAAAGAAAAGTGTACGCTCAAGGCGCTTTTATCTTCCAAGAAGAGAAATCTTCTATTATGACCATTCTCATCAACATGCTTCATATTTTTTTCCATGCGCTTAATCATCAAGTGAACCGAAGCCATCGTTGATTGTTTTCTTATTCCACTTGCTCAACTATAATGACGATGGCGACATCCCGAGCTAATTTTATGGGGAGAAGTGTGAATAGACTACATTTGTTGAAGATATTCACTTGTTTAATCAAGAATGGCATCTCCGTATGCAATTCTTGAGGGGAGAAGAAGTGTGAATTTTTGCATTGTTGATTGATATTTGAGAATATAAATGGTCATACGGCTCTAAACTCATGTAAGAACCAAGCCTCTTCTTATCGGGTCATCTTCACATGGAGTTTTTCTCTAAGAGCCGTTGGTTGACATCTTCACCTGATTGATGAGTTTATTGACAAAGTGCTTCCGGTTAATGCTTCGTATACATCAACATGATGATTTCGAACAATCTCTGTTCTTGTTTGATGTGATTGGTAGTTTCGCGTTACCATCTTGTGTGTTCGCTATGCCTTATTGTCGATTTTCTTGATGAACATCTTTCGTTCTTGTTTGATTGGGAGAGATTTTAGTTAAGGGATTTGCAAGATGTGTTAATTGGGATGCTTTTTGGTGGGATGCTTTTGGTGTGAGTTGAAGATGTTAACTATCTATTCCCCAACCGAACAATCTTGAAGAAGGTCGAGTCTACATCTGTTTCTACATTTTCGCTACATGTTAGAAGACTAAAGACGAGTTGCATTTAACGATCTAAAGACTTCTTCTTAATGGGCATCTATCAAACAGTATTGTCGGTTTAGGGAGAGCACTAATCGGGGAGATTTAAATGCGATTCAATCCCCAATTAGACTTGCTCATATTCTTTAGTGTGGACCTCGAGACGTTGTTATTGACTATTTCACGTATTGGACATTTGACACAAGTTGATTACTTGAGTTAATCATTTATCACTTATTTGAGATTGAAGTTGACTTTCACAAAGGCGTGTTCTTATTTGATAACTTGCTCGGGCTTAAGAATTTGAGTTGAAGACTTGGTTTATCTAGTTACCGAATGAGGTGGATGGTTGAAGACACCGTTAACTATCACTATTAGGAGTTACTTTGTTTTACTCGATGTCACACGATATGACGGTGTGGATAATCGCAAGAGGTGTTAATGTCTCATACTTTGTTTGGGTAGTGAGTACTTAGAGATTTGCTTGAAGCATAATTTCTACACCGCTCTTCCATCATTGGGTGCAAGCTTAAGATACAAATGTGGGAAGTTGACTTCATTTCAAGTGGTATATCGGGTTTTCTTCTTTGGTCACTTCAAATTGTCTACATAAGGGTTGATAAAAATAGTCGAGAGAGTCTTCAAAGAAGTTGATTCTCACAAGAGTTCAAGAGTTCTTCTCAAATTTCTAGTATACGGGCTTATTATGTGTTGTCGATTCTAAATCATCAAAACCAGAAACGGGAAGGAGACTCACATCTAAACACAAAGCGAGTAAACTTGATGAACTTAATTCTTCTAAGTGATTGAAGATATCCCGGAAGACAAATGTTATTACCGCAGAAACTCAAGGTTTGACTCATGGCGAGTAAACTTGATGAACTTAACTCTTCTAAGTGATTGAAGATATCCGGGAAGACATTTGTCATGACCGCGAGAGAATCTCAAGGTTTTACTCATCAAGGCTTTTGGTGTTATTATTCCAACCACGTGAGGGAAGTGATGTAATAGAAAGTTTCAAGATAAAAGAGGTACAAAAGTGTGTGATGATAGAGATTGTGTACATTGGGATGCTCATTTGTCTCACTTGAGGGCTTAATCTGTGATTCGAGATATAATCACTTATTCGGTGTTGACATCCGCAGAGATTGTCACCGCAGATAATCGATGATTCGGCCCGCTTCTTCAATGTTATCGGTTGTTCTCTTTGGGCATTCGGTACTTCGGGTTCTTGAGCTTCATGCACTTTCTTCGAGGAGAGAAAAGTATACATCGGGTTATTCTTTAGCTATTGGACTTAATCTGCTACTTGATGGTATAAGTTTCTTTGTCTTCGGGTTTTGTGTTCGGGTTCGTGAGCTCTAGTCTAAGAGACCGATCGCATCAATTCAACTACGTGGGGAAGTGGTCTCTTGACACCTTTTGGAATGGATTGCTTCGCACTTGATGGTTATGAAATTTGAGAAGATTATTTTATGTATGAGATGATACGTTGTCGTTCTTCTATTGGATGATATAACCTCAAACGGAGAATCTCGATCATCGGTCTTAAATGGAGCAGGGATTTATGATTATGGTGTGCATCTCTGCACCGGCTAAGGAAAGCTTGAAATAGAGCTTCAATCTGCTCATCCAAAGGATTTTCGGTTTGGGGAAGTCGCGAGTCTCATTTTCGGATGGTTCAACTTCTTTCTACTATGCAAGAGCCCCGAAGCTTTGGTGGTGAATGTTTATGGTTGATGACTTCTATCTTCTACGATGTCTTTCGATATCCTTATCTCGGTACTGATCATCATCTTCTTTACTATATCATCTTCTATCTTTGTATATATTTATTCAAAAAAACAAAATACAAAATTATAAAACCAACAAAAAGAAAATAGAAAATATAAAATATTCAAAACCCATAAAATCGAAAATTTGAAAATACCAAAATATGTTTTCCTAGACATGTCTTACGGTATCGATAACATCTACGGTCTTAGAAATGTCATTCAATAATGGCACGGGACCATAGATGAAGTTCGAGCAGGAGGTGTAAATATTTTTTCTAAACATGTCACAAACTATGGCTTACGATTATTTCGATCGTAACCCGGCTTCAAATGATGGCTTACATTTACTTGATTTCGTGACCCGCGCTTTAACCATGGCTTGCTATTATTTCGATAGCAACCCGCTCTTTAAAGAAAGGAAAGTGCTACGCTAAACAATTTTCAAATATTTCGTGCACTTATCCTAAAACAATTTGAGGAAAGTATGTCAAGGATCATTGTTCCTACACAAATGTTTTTCCGTCTAAAATTCTTCGTAAAAATATTTGGTGTTTTCTAAATGGTGGTAAATGAGTTGCTTTTAAAACAATCGATTCGTAGTTTTGTAAATCGAAAACTCAATCAATGACTTCAGTCGCTTTTAAACTTTTCATAAAATGAGTCATTGATTGAGGGGAGAATGTTTTCAAATCTATATCATCTAACGAGCTTTCTTAATTATCCCACGTGCTTAATTAAAATGATAATTGCACGTGTCAAGGACTAGGAATTTAGGATATGATTGTTAGGTTTAGATGATTATAGTTTGATTAACACATAAACCCCATGCCTTATATGAACTGATTGATATGTTGAATTGACTTTTTATTAGTCGATTGCTGTTTGGGTGATGTCGACCACCATATATTTGTATGTGTGTTCACTAACATATGCAGGTATATTGGTATATAAGAATGTTCCCGATCCGGATCCCACAGATGATTATGATTGGATGCCGAAAGGAAAGGGTAACTATTTCTTGGGTTGACAAATGAAGAAACGGAGCTTAATTGGACTTCAATGGAGAGTTGGCATAAATGCAACGTAAGAAGTCTCACTGCATCAGCAGATGGTTTTCTTCTAAGTGATTGAAGAAACGGAGCTTAATTGGACCTCGGTTGGCATTCAAAATGCAACGAAGAAGAAGTCTCACCGCATCTGCAGATGGTTTTCTTCAAGCCCCACAACAACAACGAAGCTTCTCAACCACCTAACGTGTCTTTGTGCAGATACCATTTTTAAACAATTTTGAATAAATTTGAATAAATTGTTTTGAAAATGGAATATATTGTTTGAAAATATATTGGACTAAATTTTGAAAATCACGGACTTCATTTTATCAAAACTTAAGTCACTCAATTATCGACTTGGTCATCGATTGAGGGAGAGTGATTTAATTTAAAATATTTTCATACAATATATCTTCAAAAAGTCCATTTTGTACAACAAAAGTGGTGATCTAAAGATTTAATGTTATGTCATGGTATGATATTTTTCTTTAGAATCAAGGTCTTTCAAATGAAATTTTTCTGTTCTTGTTTGATTGTGAAATTGTTTTGTTTTACTTAAAAGATCTCTTAAAACTATCATACCGACACTAACAATCTTTAATGTCTTAAATGGTCCATATCTGTCATCTTTCAAAATTGAATCTTGCCACGTCTTTCCCCAAAATTTTATAAATGATTTAATCAGTTGGGATCACAAATCTCAAATGGTTTGATATTTTCGATCGGGTAGAGATCGTGTTTTAAATCTCAAACTGCTTTTAAATGGAATTGGTTTTAGTCCTTTAAAGGCACTCCTACCTCCATGTGCCAAACGATTTCAATATACTTAATGCACATGTTGAGGAGGAGGATTTATCCAAAACCGATGAGTATTTAAACAAGGCCACATTCTCCCATGTTTTCTAAACCTAATTAATCATTGGGATCCAAAATCTCAAAGGATTTGATATTTTTGATCGGGGAGAATTTGTGATTTAATAATGAAATTTGATAAAAGGTGATCGTTTTGATTCGGTTGCAGTCGCTCTCTCATATGCGCTAAACGCTTTCGAATCTCGAAGCACATATTGAGGGGGAGCAAAACTATCGAGGTACAAAAGTTTTTTAAAAGAGATTATAAAGTACCTTGATTGTGTTTTCAAATGGTTTTCCTAATGGATTTTGTGATTGTGGATGTGCTTCAAAAGAACTCTTGCCTCTATGTGATAAAAATGATTTCAAATATCCTATGCACATATTGAGGGGGAGAATTTTACCATGAAAATCAAATGGCTTTTTCGTATGAAAATTGTGATCAAAGAAAATATTTCAAAGTCCTCTTGCCTCCATGTGCCAAACAATTTCTAAATCACACGCACATGTTGAGGGGGAGGTTTTCTAAATGATCAAAACTATTAAGGTACAAAATGCTTTGATCTCGTATCACAAGTACCTTGATTGGTTTTCCAAATGATTTTCAATTGGTTTCGAGAAGGAATGAACAATACCAAAAGACCCACCAAATTCATCAGTATGCATGGTGTTATAAGGATGGTTAGGTTAGGTATTTGTTCCCACGATCCGCCGAACCGGAGGGATCTACCCAGGACAATCCACTAGATAGTGTAGAGTCTTTAGGTATGATGAAAAAGGAGAAAAGTGAGATATGGGAAGAGTGCGGATCGAGACGAGCTAGTATGGAATAAACCCAACAAGGTTCTAGTTATGAAGTCTCGGTAAGCAATCAAGGGGTTGAAGAATGAAAAGAACTTAATGTGAAAAAGGGTGAAAGAAATAGCCTCCATCAATTCAACCTTAGGGCGTAAACCGGTTCAATTCATATGCTACCGGTGGTTACTAAGGTAACACCGGTATTGAAGACAAGACATCATGGACCCAAGTGATGCATCGCACTTAACTTCCCAAACCACTCAAGTTCCTCTTAAAGGGCTTGTTTCATTCTCACGGGAACCGACATTATCTATCGACTTTCTCTTAGAGATTGTTGATATTGAAGAAGGAGACCCTCTCCCTAGTCTCCGCAAAGGAACCAAAATGCACTATTGAGTCTAGAGCCAAGAGATCATCCACAATATCTCGTTAGGACACTATTCTTGAAGACTTGTCTTTTCACACAATGTGGAAAGTAAGAATATATTGAGAGTCCCACGATTATCCTTGTGGTTTTGCCGTAACATCCGAGTGGTATGTAAAAATATTCACAATGAAGATGGAAATCCTTCTAGAGCCAACATCAAACAAGCTCTTGGTGGGTGACATGTGAGATCTTCTCGTAAGATCAAGCTTGTGACAACCGGATAGAAACGATGGGGAGATTCATTCTTGAATCAACCTTGGTCCAGAAATGAATTGACGAATACTTTTGGAAAACCGCTCGATGTGCAAATCTTCTTTTCTCTAGCACGTCGAATGTGTACTTATGTTTCAAAATTCAAAAAAAAAAAAAAAAGTATCTCCGATTGAAAATACTTTTAGAAAAACCATTCGATGTGCGAATCTCTTCTTTTCACTAGCACGTCGAATGTGTACTCATTCTCTAATACAAAAGTATTTTGTTTGAAAATTGATCTTTCTCATAAAACCTTCGTCGTATTGCAAAACTCTTTCTTCAAGCAATACGCGATTGTTTTTCAAATCATTTTCATCAATCGCTGAATCTCAATTTGTCTGGTTCACTCACTCCGTGTTGTCTTCTTTGAGACGTTCGGTTTGAGAACAACTAGAACATTGCGAAACCCGTCAAGGAGATTCTTAGGAATCCTACCGATCACAGGCAAGACTTGTAATCGATCAACGGGAACCGTGGGCCGTGTACTCAATTCAAATGAAGTGATCAAAGACACTTTCGTGTGTTTTATTGCTAACTGTTGTTTGCGGTACACTTGGACGGTTGCGGTGATCGAATTGAGGCGTCAATCCAAAGCCGCATGCTCACAAAGAACCACACTTAATTTGAAGAAATCATGATGGTGCATATCTACATAACCGGCTCGATATTTCATACTATGCTTATGCTTCACTGCCGCAAATATCTTGAACCAAGAAGGCTTCCGCTACTCGATGGAAAGATGTCATGATTCAAAAGTGTGAGCATGTCGGTCCAAAAGTCACAACTTCACATGATGGCAACACAATAAAGGGTGATCCAGAGATTTATTGTGGTCGATGATCTCAAAGAAAGCTCAAGATCATCAAGATGTGGATCGGTTCAAAGACCTCCACCGAAAGTACAAATCAATGCGGACTTTGAAGTTGCACTACAAAAGCACAAAGATTTGAAATGAAGAATTCAAGTCTCACGAGCTCAAGAACAATGTCAAGAATAGAATGCTAGGATTCAGTAATGTAAAACATGGGGTGACCTCCTTAGGGGAGATTGTTAGAATTAGAAAATTCCTTAGTGAAGAGTCGGTCACCCAAAATATTATCTAGCATAAGTTAGCTCGAGACTTGTCGTTAGTCACGTTATTTAGTAGTTTATTTATTAGTTTGTAGCGTAGTATAGTTTAGTGCAACACCGTGGAGGAAGGACGGGTCTTTACCCACTGTATCCCCGATCCACAGCCGATAGGAGGTCGTTGTGTCTGTAGTATAAATACCCCTTCCATCCATGGAAGGGTGGTGCTCTCATAATCTAATATTCAACTTTGTGTAAACCTCTAGCAAGAACACCTCTCTCTACTTTCTCTCTCTAAAATGGCTAACATGTATTTTGATCTCCCAAGACCACCGAATCATCAAACACAATAATATTTGGATCCTAACACGAAATATGTGTAAGAAATTCAACATGGTATTAAAAATGGAAAAATGTTTTATTCTTAAACTTTGTTTGTTCGTTTATTTAAATGAGCATGTGGAAAACATAGAGGGGGAGAGTGAATACGTTTCTGTTTCAAGCTTAAAACTTTTGTACCAAATATAGTATAAACTATTGCATTTGTTAATCTCGACGCGAGGATGCATTTAACGCATTACGGCATGTAAGGCCAACCCCTTAATATCTCATGAGATTCCGCAAGATTAACGGTTCATTATAAATCAAGTTTCACCATTATTAGTCCGGTTGCTTTTTCTTGATCAAGCGTGTCATAATATGTAAAGTGTTAAATATAGTTTATGACTATATGAAAGACCAAGTATGCATCACAAACATAAACATCAACCACATAGACAATTAACAATATAAAGCAAGAATAAAAGTAAAGAGATATGTAAAAGGATACACAAACCAACACGAGGATTTATAGTTGTTCGGTCACGAAGCTTCTCTTCGCCCTACTCCACTCCCCGAGTACCCGACTCGAGAGTTACTTCACTAGATCAACAAACTCCATTCTCGGCGTAGAAAACCTTACACAACGTCGCCTACACTTTATCCGGTACAAGGCTAGACACCGAGTTCTTCCACGAGGTAGAACCAAACCTATCACAACGCCGCCTAGACTTTATCCAGACAAGGCTAGATACCGTGTTCCATTACAAAGGAGGAACCATTACCCGACCAACACGACACATCTATGACACCCGTTATGTTTAGTGGCCCAACATAACAAACCTTGTGTTTTATGGCACAAACACATAAACCATCTAATCTAGTTATAGATACAAGAATATGATACTAGACAATATCCAAGACAATGTGTCTAATGGATATGAAATCCTAAACCAAACATCAAGAACACAAAGCATGATGTAGTTAGTCTTCCATGAATGAAGATGACAAATTTTCCAAGCTTGTTGTAGAAGATCTTCATGTGCTTGTATGCTTGTGATGGGTGATCACTTCAGTAGGTAAGGATGCAAGATCTCTAGGCTTGCTTTGGAGATCACTTCGAGAGTATGCTTGCAACAAATGAAAGTTAGAAGCATTATTGTCATATGAGATGAAGATGCTTTACATGTTTCCTAATGATCTAAATATGTTAGAAATGGTGGAGAGAAAGTATGTGTGAAAGTGTGAAAATATGGTGAGAAGTGGTTTGCTATTTATAGGCAAAAAGACCAAAACAAGTTTCTATCCCAAGGATCCCTTCTGAGAGGGATCCGGCCCTTATAGCCCCAGGGATCCGTGGGATCCGGCGACGCTCCTCATTATTTGGGTTATGGGTCTTGGGTCATGGGTACCCAATGTATCTAGACAATGGGTTATAGACTTTGGGTCATGGGTCATGGGTTATGGATCATGGTATTTCCCCAACACATTTACTTTTGTTTATGTATTTTATAAAATGTAAGTAACAAAGATTGCTTAAGTGTTTAACTAAACATGTTTAATGGTTTGTTAGGGATTTGATCATAACACGACATAACAAACATGTATGAACCTGTGTTGTAACATATAAGGACTTGAATCGTCGAGAGGTGTTGAAAGTATGTTGAGACAAAATATAATTACAAGCAACTTATACATTTTACGTTATGTATTACAAGTTACATATTTGTCATCAACAAAACAAACGAGACTGTATAGATTAAATATAGTAATATTTGCACTAACAGAGCATATAAAATTTTGTTTTCATTTTTATCATTTAATATATTTGATTAAAATCAAAATGAGTTATTATTTTGTATAACAATGCAATGTGTAAAATTAAAATGACCAAATTACATTATATTCGCTATTTAATTTAGTGTTATTTTTTTAAATGAACACTTTACATAAACCATTATAAAAACAAAGACTTTAATTTCAAAAGGATTTAACAAATTGACGAAGCGAGCAAAACATTTGGGCTAGCAAAAGCATTTGCTCGCCACATTCTTTATCTTTTAGCGAGAACGGTGAGCAAAACATGAGGCGATCAAGCATTTTTCTCTCCATGTTCTTTGTATTTTAGCGAAAAATGTTTGTCTTCTTCTGAAAACGGCAAACAAAATCAAAATGTTCGATGTGTTCATTTTGGTAAATCTCTAAAAAAGTGTTGGCTTTTGTAATTCTTGTTGGGAATTGTTCATTCTAATAATTGATTTTTTTAATTTAACCTTGAATTAATCAACAAATATACTGAATTATATTTTAGTTATTATCAGGCCTTTCCTGAATTTTTGAATTTTTGGGGGGCTTTGAACGAGGCAATTCAAGAATATTATAAATGTTATATAGTTGTTCCGTTTATATGAACACTAGACCAAAAAGCACTTTTCCGGTCGACGTTTTTTGTCTAGGCATTCACTTGTCGAGAATGCCCCGTCTGCGATTACTGTGCCGACGACATTCCCCTACGACAAGGTGGGCCCCACACCTTTTTTGGTCAATGGTTTTGTAATTTCGGCTATATATTTCCCTACGACATGTCGTAGGGATAATAAAGATAATTAATCACTTTGCTTAATTAATTAATCGTTATCCTTTATTATACCTACGACATGTCGTCTACGTATACTTGGTACAGAAGAATATTTCTGTTATTATACCGACGACATGACGTCGGTATAATAAAACCCAACAATGTATGCTTATATTATACCTACGACATGTCGTAGGTAAACATTTTAACAAAGTAAAAAAAAAGCAGCAATGCTGCAAATCCAGATTTTTTCTAGAAATAATCTACCAAAACCAAAACCGCACTGAAATCAACAAAGACTAACACAAAATGCATCCGCTCTTTCATTCACTCATAAACAACCAAATCAAGTCATAGTATTCGCTTATAACGATACAATAAGCTAATCTAGTAATCGATAATGCAAATAACAAAAGGATGTCAATAACAATACTAATAACATATATAATCCTTGCTCGTCATCATAAACATCTACGATTACAAAAAAATTCATGTGCGTCAAAATACCCTTGATCCGTCTTATCCAATCAATCAATGCTAAAGTTTAACAAAATGAGTGTATCTACAATTCCCTCTGTTGTGTATACTCCTACTTTAGTCTAACTATGGTAGAAAACGATCAAAGAAAAGAGACTACCAGTTTAGCGGCTTGCCATACAACACACGAGAATCCTTGTCCTGATTAGCCTTCTCCACTCAGATGTGGTGCAGCCTCATTGCCTTTGCCATCCTATGTCTCCAACTCAACTAACAAAACAAGTAACTATTATCAGATATCCATACCAAATTCTAACAATCCCAATATATAACAAACTCATACCACAAAACCTTATACTAAATTTCATAGCATATATCACGATAAAGGTTTGTTTATTTTAAACTTATTTGAGAGCCATGACTTAACACAAAAAGTCACAAGGGTGTTGCTTTTTCCATTAAGTCACTGGTCTATTCATATTTATGTTTATTCATATTTATGGTTATTAGACAGCATAAGAAAGAAACAAAAATCGTTTATCTACAAACAGGCATTGTGTATATACGCTGGACAAAACTTAGTAACAATTTAATACAAACAATAACTAATATTACAGAAACAATAACGAATCAAAATACCACTAACAATACACAAGACTAAAGACATAAAATTAAGCGTCAATTCCATATTTCCTCAATATAAACATCAAAATTCCATATTTCCCAAAACATGCCTCAAAATCATTGCACATTATGCATTAATCGCTTAGAAGTTGAGTAAATATGACATTTTGAGGTTTATATCGGATAAATATGGAATTATCCTAATAAGTTATAGGGTTATACAAAGTTCAACAATAAATGATACATATATTAGAATCCATAAATGGACATTTTCACTGAGAAAAATACTTGTTACCGATATTTTCCTAGTCAAAGTGTCTTAATGAGGAAAAAAAGTAAAAGAAAAAATTAAACAAATAATTTACTTTTAGATCAAATAATGAGTCAAAGAAATAGACCAACTTGTTTTTGTACATAACAAGTAATTTGAACCCGCCGCGACGCGGCGGGGTGTTTTGATACATTGCGTTTAAAATGGAAATAAGTAACTGTACATAAAATAAATTTGATAGAAATGCCAACCAATTCATCACATGAAAGTGTTATTATCATAACCATGATTGCCATTTATTTCACTACAATCGGCAAGTGTATATCAGCAGCCTATAATCAAAATCAGTCTGTGCAGTACCTCAAACATGTATAATACCTCATACATGTATAATTTATTGAGTTCTCTCGCCTCGAGTATACGAAGGATGCTGTCTGATACTGGTATGTAGGGGAACATGCTTTTTTTTAAATCTTTTATTTTATATCTGCCAGAACACATTATCAAAATTTTGTATAACTTGAGTCAGTGTTAAAGCCTTCGGAAAAACAGTGGCTCATTCTCTCAAAGCAACATAGAACACTAAAAACAAAGCGCAAACACATGTAAGCAATAAACCTTATATTTAGCATTTTGCTTTTCATTATTATATCATCCATAAGCTGGGTAACAGAATTTCCACATCAAAGCTAAAAGAAGTACAAACGCATATAGTGGCATTCAAATACTTTTCATTATAACACACCTTGAGATCTTGTTTCATTTTTAAGTAGTTAATAGAAATTCCACAACAAAGTTAATTCTATATACATTTATGAACCTTCGTTGTCAAATAGTTAGTAAAAAATTACCTTGATTATTCCTCGCAGTGAATAGTATAGTCCTAGTCTTGTCTCCAACCAAAAATTCAGTAATTCGCATTTTACGGTCTTCAGGCTTGCCTTTCTTCCAAACCAGCGTCATACCAACGACTTTCATGATCAGATTATGGCCACTGGTTCCAGGACGCATATTATCAACCTGGGTGAACACAGGCTTCCTCTTAGATGATTCCATGTCAGGCATTTCTCACCAATACCTACAACTATCAGTCGCTGCTAGTATTTTACACAAAAATGTAACTTTCTATCATTTTTCTCATTGTACATGTATAAACAAAAATTCACATAACTGCTAAGATATAAATACAAAAAAAGTAAATTACAAAACAACATTTCAGGATATTGTTCTTATATAGTACTTCCTATTAGCAGGATGTAACATACATATGAGAAAAATAACGTTCAAAACAACAATCTAATATTTAAAATTTGACAACATCAATCCGTATAAATGTATGATCAGCTCGAATTAGGCACGTACGAAGACTCTGAAAATCTAATTCAGACAAAACACCGCAATACCAGGATTGGTCGTTATTTGGTTGTCAGGAGAAGATTGTTTATATAGCAGCCTCCCACAATCATTTTTCGCGACCATATCGATCGCCACATTCACCGTATTTCACAATCACAACAGCTAATAACTACTTCTAAAAGCCCTAACTGCCTCAAGACATAACTATTATCTAAAATATCACAAATTTGAGATGAAAATGGAGTACTAAAACACCAAAGGATGAAGAAACAAAGCATATGTCTCAAAATAGCTTATGAAAAATATAGCAAAATAGCTTAAACAAACACCCCCAATATTAACTATGAAACACACTATTAAACAAATACAAACACAAATTATATACAAACACAAACACAAATTTTACAAATATTTTACAAACTAAATAAACACAAATTAAACAAAAAACAAACATACCTTTATACTTGTTGGTGTTCTAATTTGTGGTGGGCGGTTGGTGGCATGGTGGGTCGAGTACTACACAAAACACAAACACAAATACAAATTAAACAAATCATAAACACAAACATAATAAATAATTAAACCACAATCATAAACATGACAAAAACAAACACCACATACCCAGTTGTTTGATGGGTCGGGTCGGGACGACAGCAGGAGAACGGCGACTGTGGTGGGTCGGGTACCTTAAATCAAACACCACAAAACACAAAACACAACCATAAATAAACACCTTAAGCTCCTAAACTAATTTAAAAGAATAAAATCAAATACCTTAGTTTTATAAAGAGAGGAGGAAAGAAAGACTGGAAGAATGATTGTGTGGGAGGTTGGCGATGTGGGAGTGGTGGTGTGGTCGGCGGTGTGGCAGTGGTGGTGTGGTCGGCGTTGTGGCGGTGCTGGTGTGGGATGTGGTTGGTTTTTGTATAGTGAATGAGAGAAAAGTGTTAGTGAATAAGTGTAGATCTGGTCAGGGTGAAGTAAATGGCGGGCTTATTTGACTTTTGGTGAAATAAACGGGGGAATTCATATTAAAATATTCATATGACTTGTCGTAGGTATTTAAAAACTTTAATAAAATTAAATCAATTTTGTTTAGTATAAATACTTTTATTTAATACATATTTAAAATTAAAATTAAATATTTTTAAAAAATTAACTAATTTAATTTACTATAAATAATTTTATTTAATATATAATTAAACTTAAATACTTTTATAAAATACAAATACTTTTATTTAATATATAATTAAAAATTGAAATTAAATAAGTTTATTTAAAATTAAATACTTTTATAAAATCAATTTTTTTATTTAATATAAATAATTTATTGAACGGATGAGTCGAGATGTTATGGATATGCATAACATTTTAACAGATGAGTCGAGTTGTTATGGATATCCATGACATGTTAAACGGATGAGTCAAGATATTACGGGTATGCATGACATGTTACGCGGATGAGTCGATATGTTATGGATATCTATAACATGTTAAACGTATGAGTCGAGATGTTATGGATATACATGACATGTTAAACGGATGAGACTAGATGTTATGGAAATGCTTGACATGTTAAGCGAACGAGTCGAAGTCGATAGGTTATGGATATTCATAACATGTTAAATGGATGAGGCGAGATGTTATGGATATCCATGACATGTTAAGTTGATGAGCTGAGATGTTATGGATATGCATGGCGTGTTAAACGGATGATTCAAGATGTTATGGATATACATGACATGTTAAATGGATGAGTCGAGTTATTATGGATATGCATGACATGTTAAACGGATGAGCTGAGATGTTATGGATATGCATGACATCTTAAGTGGATGAGTCGATATGTTATGGATATTCATAATATGTCAAACGGATGAGTTGAGATGTTATGGATATCCTTGACATGTTAAGCTGATGAGCCGAGAAGTTATGGATATGCAGGACATGTTAAGCGAATGAGTCGATATGTTATTGATATCCATGACATGTTAAACGGATGAGTCGAGATGTTATGGATATGCATGACATATTAAGCAGATGAGTCGATATGTTATGGATATACATAACATGTTAAACGGATGAGTCGAGTTGTTAACTCCCGCCAAAACAAAACATTGGCGCCAAAATTTCCCACCACTTTATGTACACCAGGTTAACTCCTGACAAAATTTCCCTCACAAAATTGGTGCCAAAACATTACTCAATGTTATCATGAGGAGTGTGCAATTTGAAGCTTTTGCTTGTCGTTGTAGACTAGGAGATGTAGTTCTGCGAGAATCGTGTCAACGTGACACCCGTGGTCAACTATACTATGCATGTCCTTTGTCTGCGAGAATCCTGTCAACGTGACACCTATGGTAAACTATTCAATATGTTATGAAATGTATGTGGTTGAGAACTCTTGTGTGTTTTAAATAAAATTTTTGCCTTCGTGTTTGTTAATTGTGATATTGTTTCTTCAGTTTCATTCTACATACAAAGTTTTCACAACATTTTATTACATAACAACAACAACAACACTACTATATACGAAGATTTTCCATGTCACCTAACAGCTCACGGAGTATTGCATTCGACTGACATGCGTGGTCGTGATCACAGGGATTCCTTGCCATTTCAAGTCTTGCCTCCAACATCCTTACTATTGTCTCTAGCACATGTTTTGAGGATAAGAGGTTATGAGGTTGAGTGGTTTTGAGGATAAAAGTGTATATAATGTGTTTGTGATGATAGAACAGATCTGGTAGCTTTTGGTGGGAAGTTTTGGCGCCAGTATTTTGGTGGGACATTCGGTTACATGTTACGTATAACGATATCACCTCGACTCATTTGTTTAACATGTTACGTATAACCATGACATGTTAAACGGATGAGATGAGATGCTATGGGTATACATGACATGTTAAACGGATGAGTCGATATGGTATGGAGATACATGACATATTAAACGGATGAGTCGAGATGATCTGGATATACATGACATGTTAAACGGATGAGTCGATATGGTATGGACATACATGACATGTTAAACGGATGAGTCGAGATGCTATGGACATACATGACATGTTAAACGGATGAGTTGAGATGCTATAGATATACATGACATGTTAAACGGAGGAGTCGAGATGCTATGGATATACATGACATGTTATGTACATGACACGAGGCTAAATCTTATCCTCACAAAATTGGCTCCAAAATTTCCCGCTAAAAGGCTTTTTTTTAACAATAAAAGCAGATCTAGTTCTCTTATAATCCTCACAAACACATTACTCTCTTATTCTTACAATCACCAACACATTACTAACTCTTATCATCACAGCCACCAAAAGATAACACTGTTATCATGAAGATGGCACCATTTGAAGCTTTTGCGTGTTGTTGTGGAAAAGGAGATGTAGTTTTGCGAGAATCTCATCAACGTGACACCCGTGGTAAACTATACTATGCATGTCCTTCATCAAAGGTGAATAATTACATATTTTTTGTGTGTAATATGTAGATAAGTAGGTTAGTTGCTAAAAATAATTTTCGTTACTCTTTAATTTGCGCGCTTTAATATTAGACGTTTTTCGACTTTAATTATGGTATACTTCCCGTAAAACGTCCTTTGATTTGACGCTTTGATGTTTAAACTTTTATCGATTTGTAATGTACTTTGTGCGTTTTGATGTTTGAAATGTAAATCGTACGCACTAATATTAGACGTTTATCGACTTGTAATGTAAAAGTAATTAGGGAAATATATATGCCTACGACATGTCGTAGGGAAACAAAAGGCGGGAAAAATACCGCCAAAAGTGCTAATATATGCCTACGACATGTCGTAGGTATTTATTAAAATACAAAGCGATTAATAATGCCTACGACATGTCGTAGGGAAATAACAAACCACAACATTAATCAACACTAATCAAACGTTAATGACCCAAATAATTGCATGGTTTTATTTTACCTAACCCAAATAATTGCATGGTTTTATTTTACCGACGACATGTCGTAGGGATATAGAAGCGGGAAAAAATGCCGCCCAAAAGATGGATGAAATATTAAAGTCAATTTGACTGATTAAAATGCCTACGACATGTCAGAGATTTTATTGCCAAAAAAATTCTAACGCATTTTAGTCTCGTTCAACCCCTTTTTTTGTCGTTTAGTGTCTTTTCCCTACGACATGGTGTCGTCTGGATCTTGTTCGTAGCCAGTTCTCCTTTTTCTTGTAGTGTGATATAATACAATTATTTGTCAACATATTACTCATTTGAGATATTTTCTCATTTAAATACTTTATCGTAAAAAATATGCGTATACAGGTATATAATTATTAACGAGACAAATTTTGGTGCACTTAAAATTTTTGGGCCTTGAGCAGTCGCCCACCTTAAACACTCTCAAAAGAAAGCCCTAATTATTATCTGTTTCATGATTCCAAAGAATATAGTTAAGTCGATGTATTAATCAAGTATATATTTATTTGAATATATTATCTTTAAGTTTTGTTTGCAATTATAAAACAGGTATCTTTGGACTAAATGGATGTTGTTTATGCTAAGAGGTATGGTACTTGTGTATATAAGTACTATAATCAATTATTATTATTATTATTATTATTATTATTATTGTATATTTGTTCCTTGTTCGCAGTATCCTTAAGGGTTTTACCAATTTAGGAAAGAGTTAAAAGGGCACACATGTATATTACTGAATCTGGCCTCTAGGGTTTTGAAAGGGTGGATAAGTTTCCTAGCTATTTGAATATTAAATTTTAAATTTATAATATTGCCTTCCCTAAATGTAGATAGAATCATATTTTTCTAGATATGTAGTTTATGTTTGAGCTTAACTTTTTATTAGAAGTTTATATAAACGTTAAAAATATGTTAGTTGAATTAATACACGATTCAGTTTAGATGGAAAATACAGTAAGATAGGATGTGATTACATTTCACTACGATTACTGAATCTTTCAACCTTAGTCTAATTTCATTTTTTCATCATAAATGAGCTTGTAAAATGGCGCTTAAAACTATGTGGATGATAACCACTGGGAACGGAACTCATTTGGGGGAGACATAGGTCCAATGGTGTGATAAAACAAGAACAGGTAGATTGAATATTATAGGTTTTTGGTAATTTGGATTAAATCACAAAACAAACCTTGTTTCCATTCGATGCGTATGTGTGTTCGCATAAATAAATTCGCATCAAAAATAAATATACAAGTCTATAAGCTGATGATAACCAACTGGCTTTGAACAAAGGTGCATCATCTTGTATTAGACATAGGTCGATGGTGTGATAAAACAAGAACAGGTAGATTTCGAAGAAATTTTTTAACCTTGTTCAAATTTTGGATTAAATCCACAGAGAATCCAAAACCTTGTTTCCATTCGATGCGTATGTGTGTTCGCATACATGTACATACGCATCATGCTTGTATAGGAATATATATGTGTGTTTGTCTATAAGCTGATGATCAAATAATTAAAAATACCAATTTCATAAGAACTTATTTTGTAAAAACTCTTAAAAAAATTTCAATTCAAAAAAATAAAAAAAAAAAAACGCCAATATTAAAAGGGAGGTTAGTTAGAAATAAAAATCGCTGATTATTATTATTTTTAAACTTACACATTTTTTATGAACAAAAAGACGTGATCAACAATAAAATTAATGAACACAGGAAAATATGATGAATTAAATACTTTACACATTGTTTTCATCACAATCTTTTTTTAGTGATTTATAATGATTTTGTCCCTCCTTTGGCTGTGAAAAGTTTCATAATTTTTGGAGAACTCTGTGTTTGTTTATCGTAAAGTCGTAAACACACATATCCTATTCGCTTTTTTTTTTTTTTTTTTTTTTTTACTTTATCGAAATTGAATTCTTTTTATTGAATCTTAACCCTAAATGGCAAAGTTCACATCCTAGATCAAGTGAAATACAATTTAACACCGCAATATATTAAACCAAATATTTCTACTCTAACAAATTAAAGTAGGTATCTGCATACAGATACCTCAAATATTTTGTAACATGAATGATAAGAATTTAGTACCAACTGCATCTAACTTAAAGGTGTGTGATTTGTCAACAATGAAACATGCGGCAGCCTAACCGTGCCTGTTATCGACAAGAACATTTTACAATTAAGATCAATGTTACGGACATATATAGAGGTGTATAAGGTGCGATTCTAATCAGCCTCAGGGAGTAACTTTTGGTTATATATAGTTAAATGTCAAAAAAGAACAAATTATAAAAACTAGAAACTGGATCTTGAAACTCGTTTAGCTGTTTAATTAGGTTTCGATTAAGGGTCAGTAAGTATAATAATATAGTAGGATACTCGCACATTACAGCGGTGGTTACCGTGTAATAAAATTTTCAGTAAAGAATGTTTCAATATTATGTTTTCTTTTATAATAATTTTATCAATAGCAAGCCGGTAATATTGGGTTTGAGTAGTTTTAAGAAAAGTGATGGATAATATCAAACTAATAAACATAAAAATTATAAAATAGTGATGTGATATTTTGCGTTTATAAAGAGATGCTATTTGGTAATGTTATGAGGGTATGTTCAAATTAGTTAACAGTGACTCGTAATCACAAGTAAATAGAAACAATTTCTATGACATATATACAAAACAATGTACATCTCTTAGTAAGTAAATAACTTATATATTTTTTAAAAGAGCTATATCAAACTTAAAAAAGAATTTTCTTTATGTTATGAAAAAATAGTTTTATAAATATACATCTTGTAAAGTATATTTTTTGAACATGTTTCTATTATTAACAATGTTTATTACACTTGTCTTATATAAGTAAAAGATATAAATAAAAGAAAAAAGATTAGAAGACCTAAAACTCGTGACTAATTTTATATCTAATTTATCGGTCATTAGCTTATCGAGTTGTGAAAAAGTGAACCCCGTTGTCGCAACCAATGAATTACGGTCACACAAATTTATATATAAAATAAGCATGAATTTTAAGTCTCCAAATCACGTCTCATAACTAAAAGAGTGGTTATAATGTTAAAAAAGACTTACATGTTCAAGAAATCATGTAGAGGTAACCATGAAAAGTATAATAATTATTATATTAATGTATAATCGTTGAATTAGCACTTTGCATCATTTGCCTTCAAAAAATTGTCCCATTTTTGATAAAATACCTTTTCTGCTTTTGTCGTTAATTTTATCAAATATTTAAATTGATTCCCGATGCACTCTTACACTTTAACAATATTTTCGAAACTTTATAGTCTACCAGTCTAGTATGCATTTTAAAACACTATTGATTTATGATGCAGGTTTTACTGACCAGGTTTTAATATTTATAATGTCTCGTTATACCTATGGTCTACCCTAATGCACTAACAGACAGTGTATCCGGTCGTGTGTAGTGTAGTATTCGGTAAAACCGAGGTCGTCCCAAGAGTTATGTGTGTGGATCAAGACTAAGTCTAGGTGTCACAGATTTGAATATGATTATGATATCGAATTAACTAATAAACTACTAAAGCAAATAAAGGCAAAGGTGTAATCAATACAAGAGAGTGGTACTAACCTAGTTATTCATCCTAGCTAGTAATGTCTACGTCTAATTACTTCCAATTACTTGTGGGGTCAAAGTCGAGAGGAAAACATTTGGTCGGTTCGCCTAACCTATCAAAGAAAGATGCCACCACTAGAGAAGTCAGTGTCCCTCATAAGTCCGCTTGTTCCCGGTCCCTAAGCCGAGTCATTAAGTTCCGCTACATGCTAGATTTATAATAGTGAGTGCCCGGCGCTAGCATCTTAGACACTCACCCCTAATTCTTAAGTTCATCCAAACGGTAGGTGATCGGTTGGTCAAATCGCACAAGTAGAAAGGGTCGTCGGTTGGTCATATCTTACCCTTCCCGTCTCGCCTACTCACTTAGGGTCGGTTGGTCATATCTCCTAAGCAACTAGCCTCTACCGCCATTCAAAACTACCGAAACAAGGGTAGCTACCAATAAACTATGCATGCATACACTTAGAAATAATTATACGGAAGTAATGTAAACGCAAACAAAACAATTACGAAATCATAACTAGGCCAGCTCCAAGAGGTTCTTAGCCGATCATATTAACCATACAAATCAATTCAATGTTTAATGTTACGAAATACATGAATCGAAAGTAAAGAAAAGATAAAATGCTAAAGCTTATCGTAGGGGAGTGATTTCTCCCTTGGAGATAGCTCCGTATGCTCCTCTATTATTTTGTGTGAAGTGGGATGCCTTGAAATGCTGGAAATCGTGGGGTATTTATAGGCCAGATCTTGGTTACGGCATAACTATAAAAAGAGTTACGCCGTAATCATCTATTTCTTTGTAAATTGCACTAGATCTGCTGGTTACGGCGTAACCTTAGAAGGGGTTACGCCGTATTCTTCAATAAATCTTGGTTACGCCGTAGTTGATGCATGAGTTACGACGTATTTATCAGCGGCGCGGAACCTCATTTGACCTAATATGGTTACATCGTAATCATTAGGGAGAGTTACGCCGTAATCTTCTGATAAGTTGGTTTTCTGAGTCACGATTTAGTTACAGCGTAATGTGAGAGAGGAGTTACGCCGTAACTTCTTCAAAGTGAGCATACTATGATAAATCTTCAGTAAACTCTCCAATTCCGCGTCTCTTTAGCTCCGATGCTCGTAATTTACCTGAAAGTGGAATATAATGGAAAACAAGCGTAAATCCATATAAATGATATAAATTACAAGCATTATCTGGGAAATTGACACTTAATATTCAGGATAATTTGATGTTATCAATTATCCCCCCACTTGAACTCTACTTGCCCTCAAGTAGACCTTATTAGATAGATCCCTAAAAAGATATCTCCCATATCATAGAAAATATAAGTTTACAAATCCCTTATGCTAGAATGAAACAAAGCCGAACACCTCACGAAATGAGAACGAAACACTCAAATCTCTCAACTATTCTAAGTGTCAATTTCGGGGTGATCACTCAATCGCACAGTCATAGCATGTATTCTATCATAAGCTTGGCGGTTACACAAATCTCCACCACTAGAGTTAAAGGCTAAACAATTTTCGAAGGCAATATGGGTAGACACGAAAAAGGTTAAGGGTGATTTGTCATTACTAACATGTCACGGCGAAGTGGACAAATCAATGATACATGACCAAATCCATGGCCAAGACACCAAAGATTGCTCGCTGCATCACCTAAACATGCTTCATGACTAAAGGGTAGGATAAGACATGGGATATATAAATGGTGTAAAAATAAAAATCAAGCAGATAGTCTAAATCTATAACCAAGTCATCACCATTTACCGTCCGCCCAAAGTTCAAACCGGATCATGAAATACTAGGTAGATGTGTCATTAGAGGACGTCATGATGGGCACACTAGTTTTTCTTCAACTGTTGGCGCAATTACTAACTCCAATCTTCAAATGTGACCGAGGTGGCCTCCTCGATACTAAATCTATATAAAGCGCATTTTACAATAAACTGAATAACATAACTAATATATTATTAGTTTTTTTTTTTTTTTTCGAATCATTTTTTTTTCTTTTTCAACATAAACATAACTACTAAACATAACACCCCCCACTTGAGATGAACAATGTGAATTCGGGGTCTTCAATGATCTTTAGAAATATGTCGTCGACGAAAGCGTGATTCCCGAACCTTTCCACTTGAACCTTGAACTTAGGCAAATGATGACTTTCTAATCACAAATAAAGACTACAGGGTTGGCTAAGATGTAAGGGTGTAACGAAACAATATATTGGGTTAACAAAATGAAAGGAATGGCTCAGAATGGTGTATCTAGGGGTATCTTTTACTAAAGGTGAGTGCAACAAAAGGGTTTCACATGGGGGTCGAGAAGTCGAGGTGACTAATCGATAGACATACAATGGTAGGTTATTTGGGTGATAATCCTATTGTTGGGAATTGCAGATTTGAAGATTACAAAACCACAAGCAAGAATTAAGAAAGAAGAAACAATGAGGGTCTATTATATAAATAGTTAGTAGCTTTCATAGTAAGCTACACTTAGGGTTTATGTAACCTCCCTCTCCTATATAAAGAGGGTAGGCATAGTAGTTTTGATCATCTCTTTCATCCCTTTCCATTATCCATTTCATTTCATTTCATAGTATTCATCTCTAATGAGAGTCTAGACACACGATTATAGCGTGCGTATAATAGTTGTAGTAGTTTCTTTGTTTTAATTAATAAAAAAAACCTTATTAGTAATGTTAATTGTGTTATTCTATTCCGCTGTGCATCAAATCAATCAATGTTACTCATACCCTAGTTGAGTCTGGATCTTGGTTTCAACAATTGGTTTCAGAGCCTCATGGCTCTCGATCTAGGGTTTATAAGGTTTTTCTATAATTAGGGTTTATACCCTAATTGATCTATAGAAGCAGATTTGTAAAGAAAGGAGGCAGCAGATGAGCAGATCTGATGATGGTGTGATTTGGTAGTGGCATGATGCTGGTTTGGAGAAGATTAGACTCCATTGGCGTAAATGGGTAATAACCTTGTACAATTAATTCTATTGTTATTATTCAATAACCTCGTACCATTGATCTCGTTTAATTGGTCAAATCTGTCGGTGGCTTTTTGATTTTGATTATATGTTTTGATTACAATCTATTTGATCACATGGTAATATCATATTGGTCCTTTAAAACTGTTTTCGTATATGATGGGTAATGGAATGGATTCTGTGTAGTGCGACGTATAATAGTTACGGTGGTCTTATAATTTGATTGGTCTTACAATGGCTTTCAGTGAGATCACGTGGGAAATCTTGATGGTCAAACGTTTAAATGTGATGATATAATATTTTATGATCGTGAGTCTTTAAAGGATTTTAATGAATTGGATGTGAGGTTACGTGATGTGTTACAAATATTAAAGGTTCAACATGGGACCGACATGGGAACATAATACTGGTTTTATTATTCTACCGATCACATTGGTTGGTGACATATAATTGGTCACGAGGGAATTGTTTATGAAGAAGGTCACGTATGTTTATTGATCTTTTATTTTTATATTGGATTCCTCATTTAATAGTACTGTTATCGAGGGTCACATTATTGCTACTGATGTTTTGTTTTGGGCATAACGTGTTCCTGCTGGTCACGTGTGGACATTGTTGCTGGTATTACATGGGACCCACGATTCTGTCCTACTGATTAGATTGAAAGAGTGACATGGGCTTTATATTTTTCTGCTGGTATCTCTTTTGTTCCTACTGATTATATTTACTAATTTGATTTGCCAAAAGTCGTCTGGTTGGTGCTTGAATTAGTATTTATACCCTAGCTGGTCCCCACCTCACACTCATTTAGTATACTGATTACTAATGTGGTATCATTGGGTTTGATGAAAAGTATGGTTATCTTTTATTATGCTACTGCTGCTGCATTGATTAAGGGACATGAACTGGTTTATTATTTATACCGTTCTCATTGATATCTACTGATGCATCGTGTGTTCCTAATGGTTGGGTACTGTTCGTATATATGGTTTATAATGGCAGCGTGGGAACTTAATTCTGGTCGGATAATATTTATACTGTTCATGATCGGTTGTTGTATATGCTAATTCTGGTCTTGACAGTTGGTCTTCTAATGTTTTACTAGTCTTGGTGAGTTGAATTTTTATTCAACGATGAACCCTAGTAATTAACATATTTTCGGCTTGATTTGGTGTTCCTACTGGCTGCATATTTTGATTCGTTTCCACTGATTGATTTCTGCTGATCAGTTGCTGCTGGTTATTCTGGAGTTTCTACTAGTTGATCCGGTGCGTGTCTTATCATATCTCAAAGTGAGCAGGAACACTTTTGAGGTAACTTGTTCATACATTAACGGTGTGACAAAGACTTGATAAATCTAGCGAAGGGGTGAGATCTACAGATTAAATGTACTTAATGCGCATATTTTCTAACACTTTAAGGAGTTACGTTGTAGTGCTCAGTGTTAGTGAAGGGGTGTGATCTACAGAAGGTGCTTAATGCTCACATTTGCTATCACTTTAAGGAGTCTCGTTGTTGTGCTCAGTGTCTCATATTAATTGAGGGTTTATCAAGATTTGGAGTCACATGGATAGTGCAAGATATAAGACGCATGCGTTGGTGTTTCTACTGGTTCTCCATTCCTACTGGTGGATTATTTTGCTGCTGATTCGTTGTTTCTGCTGTTGCGATTTATTTCTTTTGTTTAGTTTTTAAAAAAATAGAGATGGTTCGTATATGTTTAAGGGGAAGCTTATACTCACCATCTACATGCATCACTTGAGGGGAAGCGTCTACGAGTTGCACAAGACCCCTCTTAGCAAAAAGGGGAAGAAGATTAGTAGATGTGCAGCGGATTATTTGTGATGATATGTTTTTAGCATTGTTTCTTCATACAGGTTGTTTTGTACTACCAAGAAACTGGAACTTAACCTAGTCAAATTCCATTTTAGGGGAAGATTGTTGGGAATTGCATATTTGAAGATTACAAAACCACAAGCAAGAATGAAGAAAGAAGAAACAATGAGGGTCTATTATATAAATAATTAGTAGCTTTCATAGTAAGCTACAATTAGGGTTTATGTAACCTCCCTCTCCTATATAAAGAGGGTAGGCGTAGTAGTTTTGATCATCTCTTTCATCCCTTTCCATTATCCCTTTCATTTCATTTCATAGTATTCATCTCTAATGAGAGTCTAGACACACGATTATAGCGTGTGTATAATAGTTGTAGTAGTTTCTTTGTTTTAATTAATAAAGAAAACCTTATTAGTAATGTTGATTGTGTTATCCTATTCTGCTGTGCATCCAATCAATCAATGTTACTCATACCCTAGTTGAGTCTGGATCTTGGTTTCAACACCTATAATACTGCCTTCTTAAACTGAAAAGTCCAAATACATCGAGCTAACTCAACATACCTCGTCTATGGTCTCGAAATGATGCAAAGGCCAAGTTCTAAAGTTTACAAGCTACCGACACACTCATAATTTGGTGGATTTGGGGTAAAAAGTTTGGAAAATGATAAGGCTAATCTCACCAGATAATATCAAGGGTTGTATGTGCTCGGCTAAGGTCTAGTCTAGTTAGGTTAAGAAAAACATGTCAAACTTTTAAAAATGGCATGTGAAGAGAAAAGTAGAATTAGAGCGAGAACTTCTTTGAAATTTTCTCCAAAAAGAAAGAAGGTCCATGAAAAAGATTCGTTCCTTCGTATAAGCATCCACGAGCAAACTTCAATCCCTGTAATCACACTACCGACAAGCATAATTCTAAAAAAGAAAAATGAAAAAAAGAAAAATAAACATAACTCACTTTCGTAGGAATCACGGTTGCATTTAGCATATGCAACAAGTTTTAAACCACTTGGTGTCCCAGTGGATGAGTGAAGTCTCGTGAGGGTTTCTGAGGAACGACCCACAAAGTTCATTTAAAATACTAATACAAGGTTATTGTGTTTAAAATGAAAGAAGTATCTGAGAGGATAGTTACGTCGTAATCTTATAAGGAGTTACGCCGTAACTAGGCAAAACCCGACATACGCCGCAAGGCGTAGCTACGGCATAACTCATCGAGATTGGATTACGCCGTAATTGGTAGTGCATCTAAAGTTCTGCTGCAAGTGCTTGTTACGGCGTAACCATGAGAATGAGTTACGCCGTAACTATTGTCGATCAAGATGATGCAAAGAAAGAACTTTGCTTCGCTTACTACAAAATGGTTAAAACACAAACCCAATGAAATGGAAATAAAACAAAAGAAAGGGATAATTCGGTTGTCTCCGAAAGAGCACTTTTCTTTATTTATGTTGATACAAAAGTTGGGTGTTCCTTATTTGGACTCGGTTCTCGTATCAATTAGACCTTGATGCTTGAGACCCACGCACTAAGAAAGCAGAAAACACCGTTAGGCTTATCGGGATTGTCTCCTACGATTATCCTCCCGTGAGAGTAAGTAATCGGT